>APFE031529903.1:34362-58710 GCA_000404065.3 Pinus taeda | reverse complement strand
GCCTACCATAACATAGTCCTAGACATTTTGAAATTATTTTCAGAATACACCTTGACATGTGTGCCTGGCATACAAAATAGCATTGTTGATGCTCTTGCTAAGGCAGCAAGTAGTTTAAAAATCCCAATGAACTTTAGTAACAAATTCGAAATCCATGTCAAGCACTGTCCAACCATTCCAGACAATCATAGATATTGGCAAGTGTTCCAAGATGATGATGAGATTGATGATTTTCTGCAAAACAAAGGCAAGTTTAAAGAGACGTCCATTGACGAAGAAAATGATGATGAAAAAGGCAATGGTACAGATCAAATGCAGATCAATGAAATGGATGTGTTGGAACTGAAGAATAATGTTATTCCCAAAGGCTTGATACCTCTAGAAGAACTCTTCGATCAGGACGATGTAGCCCGCAAGCCAACATTGCAGCTAACGTAGAAGGGTGTGGAAGAGGTCAATATCGGGACAACTGCAAATCCTATATTAGTAAAAGTGTCCAAAGCATTGCCGCCAAAGATCAAGGACAAATATATTAGTCTGATGTCTTCATTTGCAGATGTGTTTGCTTGGGACTATTCCGACTTAAAGACGTACGACACAAATATAATTCAGCACACTATACCCATCAAGCCCAATCAAAAACCATTCAGCAAAAAGTTGAGAAGGCTAAATCCAAAGTTGTTGCCTTCTATTGAAAAGGAGATCAACAAGTTGTACAAATCAGGGATCATTGTGTCAATCAGATTTTCAGATTAGATCTCCAACTTGGTACTCGTAAGGAAAAAGATAGGGGAGATTCGCTTATGCATTGACTTCAGAAATCTTAACAAAGTCTCATTGAAGGACAACTATCTACTGCCCAAAATGGACCATATACTTCAACGAGTAGTGGGGGCATCTCGCATGTCACTGCTTGATGGTTATTCCAGATATAACCAAGTTTTTGTCCATGAGGATGACCAAGACAAGACAATGTTCACCACTCCATGGGGGACCTTTCATTACGCGAAAATGCCTTTCGGTTTGAAGAATGCGGGTGCCACATTTCAGCGTGCTATGGACTTGGATTTTGCGAACGAGAAGGATGTCTTTTTGGTGGTGTATTTGGATGATTTGACAGTGTTTTCTAAATCTGATGAAGAGCACATTTACCATCTTAAAACTATCTTCCTAAAGTGTAGAAAATATGGCTTGTCGCTGAATGCAAAGAAGAGCTTGTTCGCCATGGAAGAAGGCAAACTACTAGGACAAATTATCTCCAAGGATGGCATCTGTATTGACCCGACACATGTGCAAGAAATTCAACAAATAGATCTGCCCCGAAATAAAGAGGAGATACAATCATTCAATGGAAAGATTAACTTCCTCCACCGCTTTGTACCCAATCTCGTGGAACATCTAAGAGAAATGACAAACATGCTTAAGAAGGACAACCAAATGAAATGGACAGAAGAGGCGGTAAAGTCTTTCAATTTGGTCAAATTGGCTGTTTCTTCAGCACTAGTTCTGGTAAGCGCGGACTATACTCAGGATTTCATATTGTTTTCATTTGCTTCGGAGCATACTATGGCAGTGGTATTATTGCATAAGAGAGATGATCATGAAAGACCCATTGCATTTTTCAGCAGAGCTATAAGAGACATAGCTTTAAAGTATAACATCATTGAAAAGTAGGCTCTTTCACTTGTGAAGGCATTGAAAGATTTCCGGGTGTATAATCTACATTCTCACATTCTGGCCTATGTTCCTAACATTGCTGTAAAAGATGTTTTAGTGCAGGCCGATCTGGAAGGAAGAAGAGGCAAGTGGATTGTAGCCTTGCTGGAATATGACATAGAAATAAATCCCACAAAACTGGTGAAAGGACAGGGATTGACGAAGCTAATGGCTGAATCAAACTTACATGCTTTGGACATAAATCTGATCACTACTTTTTCCGATGAGAACAATGAAGAAGCACCAATTCAGGTACCTGAAATGTTTTCTCTTTCTCCATGGTATTCTGATATCATATATGTGCTCAAAAAATTGTCACCTCCACCCGGCATGACTAAAAACAAAGCGAGAACACTCAAGTTGAAGGCTGCCAAGTTCTACATTCTTAATTCAGCACTATATTGGAAAGATCCCGGTGGCGTTTTGTTAAATTGTTTGGTGGAAAAGGAAGCAGAGAGAGTCATGGAGGACTGCCACCAACGAGACTGTGGAGGTCACCTCTTTTGGAAGTCAACAACGAACAAAATTTTGAGAGCAGGGTACTATTGGCTGACATTGTTTGCTGATGTATATAAGATGGTTAAGTGCTGTCATAACTGTCAAATTTTCGAAGGAAAGTGAAAGTTACAGCCTCTACCACTCAAGCCCATAGAGGTGAGTGCCCTGTTTCAGCATTCGGGGTTGGATTTCATTGGCGAAATTCATCCCGCTTCTTTCGGACAACATAAGTGGATCCTCACAACCACATATTACTTCACAAAATGGACTGAAGTGATTCCCACTAGACAAACTATAGATGTTGTAATCATTTCATTCCTCAAAAATAACATCTTGTCTCGCTTTGGTTGTCCAAACAAGCTAATCACTGATAACGCAACAACTTTTAAATCAAGGAGGATGGTAGAGTTTTGTCATAAATACCACATTATTTTGGTTCATTCAACTGCCTATCATTTGCAAGGCAATGGATTGCCAGAATCTTCAAACAAAGCATTGGTCAACATAATCAAGAAGCTGTTGGAAATGAACAAGAAGAGCTGGCATAAAAGGTTGGTAAATGCACTTTGGGCAGATCGGGTCAGCAAGAAGAAATCCATAGGTACGTCACCATTTGAGCTGGTTTATGGAGTTGATACAGTATTTCCTTCCTCTCTCACTGCACCGGTTGTCAAACTTCTTCAGGAGGACATTAGTGAAGAAGATCCCATGTAGAGGAGGCTGAATCAAATGGTCCACTTGCAGCAGACCTGAGAAGAAGTTTTCAAGAACACATCCAAATTGCAAGAGAAAATAAAGAAAATTTATGATAGAAAGGCAAAGGTGGATAAATTTCAGGTGGATGATGTAGTTCTAAAGTGGGATGTAAGGAATGAGGAGAAAGGCAAGCACGGTAAGTTCGAGAACCTCTGGAAAGGTCCTTTCAAGATCGTAGCATATCGAGGGCAGAATGTTTTTCTTCTTAAGGAAATAAACAGAGAGGATTTTCCTGGAGGGCCGATCAAGGGTCAGCTGCTCAAGAGATACCACTTCTAAGTTATTGATGCTGCTTCCACTGTCATTGTAAATACCATTTTATTTCAGTTTCGTTAGAGTTGTTTAAACTAGTCTTTAAGTCATTTCAATGTCAAGTTTGACTCAGTATTTTTGGTCATCTCGGCTTCATAAATGAGTCAATGTCCTGTATTATTTATAAAAATTATGACTCCATAGCCCAATGGATGAAGGCACTATCTAGCTCCTCCAGAGATCTGTTGTTCTTGGCACCTCCAAGGAGCTACCGTCCCCCATTGGAGCCAATGTTAGATTCAGTCTGGTCAGTCCTCCATCAGAGATCAAAACTCTTTATGCATTTCATGATTAGGTGTCTCGCTTCATTCTCCCAGTTTCATTCCGCTAGGGGCATGCCATAATCTGACGGAGAAGGTCATTATAGTCATTCCCCCTCATGTCTGGCTCCTGCTAGCTCAGGTCTTTTGTTAATCATCATCAAGGTCCATGATAGTCAAGGTCTGGTCCTTTAAAGGACAAAGATCATTTCGAGGTCTAGGTCTAGAAATTCATCAATTTGGTACTTGAACATGTCCAGTAAAGACATGTAGGCCAGAGTGAGGCCCTTACATAGTTATGGTTCAGAAAGCTTCATCATCAGGTGGATAGACTCCGAGTCTTCTTCAAAACTTTGTTTTGAATAAAAGTCAAACAACGTCATTTCTGACAAAATTTTCAAAAAGGTTGTCAAGTGATTTTTTCAGATGCATTCATGGTATCTGTGGCCAAATGTCCTGTTACGCAATCCCTGCAAAGAATGCCGAAAATTGCATCATTCGAGCTAAAATTTCAAAGTGAAAGTGAAAATGAGTGTGTTTTAAAGTCAATGAAAAAGTGCAAAACTCAAACATTAGAAAATGGGTTTTTGAAGACGAAAAAATTAAACCCATCTCTTCCAAGGCTATATATACCAATTTTTGTCAAACACAAAGGCATTGTGCCATTACAAGTCTTGGAGAAGTATTGGAGAGGCATGAGTATGCATTGGTGACCGATTGAGTGAGTTGGAGGTGGCGTCGGAGAGCACGGCGCAAATAAGCAGGAGCGCGACGCACACACAGCCTACCCATAGTGTAAGTTTCTTGAGGGCACGACGCATACTCAGAGCGTGGTGCACTAGGCTTTACACGTGGTGCATATAGCCAGAGGAGCAAACGAGGAGTTGGAAGCGGCTTGGACGTGAAAACAAGGGTACAACGCACACAGGCAGGGCTGCGTCGCACACACAGGGCACGACGCACACAACACTCACCCACCGTTGTAGCCCATAATGAGCATAGCACACACCCAGGGCGTGGAACACACAGACAGAGGCACGACGCACAGTGATAAAGCACCCAAAACATGCCAAAACTCCCTCAAATGTTTTGTGAAGCCCCTCTAATTGCAAGATACTTCAAAGGCAACTAGCCTCCCATCATCATCAAGGGGCTGCCTTATCACAATCCACATTGCATTCATGTCATCACAACATTCGTCTAATTATGAGAGGGAGACACAGAGTGACTTATCCTCATAAGAACAGGCTCCCAGGAGACACCACAAGAGTGGCAAACATGTCAAGGATGAACCCACTACCCTCACCGAGTTACAAGCATGCCCTCTTGCCATGACATGCTTCTAGCACCTATCATGTTTCGAATTTTGTCAAAGGGTGACAAATGTCAGAGTTCATCATGAGTTGTCCCATTTATTTGTGCTTCATCTACATGGAGGTCAGTCTACCTTGGCCGGGGTCACTTTCACATTGACACTCGAAGCTATATCAGTGGCAACAAGTATGCCAAATGTTGGGGAGCAGTGGCATAAGAAGAAGGAGGAAAGGCAACACTATGAGCCTTACATCAAAACCAGATTCTTGAATGAGCTCACAAGATTATTTCCCTTCAGATACTTGAAGAATGAGTATGCTCTGCTCATGAGATTGATCATGAAATACTTCAGCTGTGAGGGGAGGTTCTCTCAACTGTATACCTATCACATCTGCTTGTTCATGCACTTTACGAGGGTGAGGATGATGAACCTCTCGTTTTCCATATGCAGGAATATAGAGAGGATGAACACCTTCATGCTGCATAAGACCCCTTAGTAGCAGCTTAACAGTCTGTATCAGTTCGCTCTTATCCGGATTTTGGTTGATAATCAGTTGGGATTGTAGGGCATTTCTTGGGAGGACTTCATCTCCCGTGACTTTTTCAACACACCACAGGTACTATCCGAGCCCAAGCAAGAGTTGGGTGGTCATTCTTATTAGCATGAGCACCATGAGACCATGATCATGCCATTTTTGGTGACATATTAGAAGGGCAGTAAGAACTTGTTTGCAGCAGAAAAGCAAGTGTTATCTCCACCCGGGGTGGAAGGGGACTCGCTTCCGGCATTGACTACACAAGTATTGGACAAGGGCAAAGAGCCCATGCATCATGAGGGGCCATCAGGTGTACAGGAGACTGATGTCATCCTCATTCAGGATGAAGAGACAGAGGCAGAAAATGCCAAACTTAGGATGACCATTCAGGAGCAGGACACGGAGATCAAAGACTTGATACTCAATTTTGAGAGGGCTAGATGGGTCATCAAGTATCTGGAGCAGAGAAACAAATAGCTTGAGGACCAACAGATGATCATGGAGCTGCAAAGCATCCGTGAAAACCGACAAGCTGCCCAGCAGAGGAGGGTCGAGCTCACTACCTTGGAGCAAGAGATCAACAACGACCATGAGTCTTGGTTAGATCGGGTCAACCTACACTTGGAGAAGCTGCTGGAGAAGGAAAATAGGGACAAGACCATATTGAGGAGGATAGCTTGTCATTACAGGGCACGGAACATGAGCGCAAAGGCCCGAATAAGGAGCTTTGAGCAAAGCAACAAAGGAAGCAAAAGAGGCAAAAGAGCAATATCGTCTTCGAATATTGGCTGAAGCTTCCTTCGCATAGCATAGTACTTCGTAGAGGACTTCCAGCCCAAATTTCAAGGAATTTGGGGAAATTTTGGTCACATGACAAATTTTTTGCACAAACATAGGTTTTTTCTCTATACACATCGCGCCACCGGCACGATGCGTAAGATCGGGAGCTCCAAATGAGAAATGGTTTACATTTTTGGATTCAGCATGCAAAATCATGACTACTGGCACATGGAGCAAGAAATTTGGAGAAGATATTGGCCACCAAAGGGGCAAAAAACACTCAAAAATGGCCTCACTGCCCCTATTTTGACACACAGGAAGCAGTCTTCGGAGAATGAAGATTTGGAGGGGAAAATGAGCACTAAATTCAAAAATTCCACTTGGGTTGGAAAGTAGACAGGATAGGCTTTCGAACTAGCACACTTGGGCACATTTTGGACTCTACAAAGTGCCTCAAAACTAGCCTCAAATTGGTGCGATGCATACAGGAAAGGAGCGCGGCGCATATAGGAAAAAGGGCCAGAATGCCTCTATTTCGCGAAATTCCACTTCCCAACTTTTTGTAAGTGGGCCCACTCATATGTGCTTCTGTTTTGCGGCACCTAAGGCAGTTTTATAAGTATTTTCACTCCAGATGGTCAGTTATCCAAGTGGTGCAGGAAGGCAAAGGGCCACCCAAGCCATTTGTCATGTTTGTGGTGCTGCACCTGTAGCTGTTGTTTGTCTCTCCACCTTCAATTTTGTAATGACTCGAGTAACTCCCTAACCCTTGGACGTTCTATCTCTTCATTGAACATTCTATATATTGTATGCAAACCATTTTCAAAGGGTTGGTTGGCTTGTAACTTCTAGTAGACTGTGGGAAAGAAACTCTGTTTCTGCATTGTATATTTTTTACAGAGGACTAATGAAAGGCAGTGGCTCTGTTTTATGAGATTCATGTGGTTGAGAGTGTAGAAAATGTGTCTCTTATGTTCCATATGTATCTTTTTATGTTTCATAGCTCATTTCATATTCATTTCCATTGAAATTTTCTAAGTTAGCTAAGGTAGAATTCAATTTTATTGCTCTGCTTGTGGGAAAATTTCATGTTCAGTGTTCATTCTTCTGTTGAAAAGGATTCATGTTGTCCATGCCCTTTTCACCCTCTTAAATCAATCTCTCCATTCCACACAATCTTAAAATTAAATTTCTAGGCTTTCCGCTTACCTTGCCTCACGAAATAATCCGTGCCTTTGTATTAAGTTCTCTGTTCATTGAGGTCCAGTGGTCCCATAACATCCCAGAAACACAATCATTCATAAAAATCATTTCTTTTATCCGTTTTCACTTACTAGCCTAATTTAAATAGTTCACTGAAAGTCATCTCAGGCCTTTTCATTCATCTATCTATTGAGTGTGACTCAGAGAGAGCCCTCTCCTGTTCTGGTAGGGATAGTTACCAGAATGAGCGTGGTTTGTGGTTACCCTGAATTTTGCCTTCCTTCAGCCTAAGGCGGACTTAGTTGCTAACAGGAAGAAAGGCAAAAATCTTGTGAAAATTTTATGACTCATCAAAATCACATTAAAACATGGTTTAACAAGAAGCCTCCCAGAGATAAAGAGTTTAGTGTGGGGGGTCCTGTCTTGAAGTGCGACAAACCCCATGAAGATAAGGGAAAACACACTAAATTTGAATCCTCATGGATCAGTCCATGTCAAGTCCATCAAAAACTTGGCCTACACATGTATCATTTACAAACATTAGATGAGAAGACTGTATCCCTTCCTGTGAATGGCCAAGATCTGAAATTATATTTCCAATAACAACCTTTGGGATATAATCTTCACTTGTAGATATTGTCTTCTCTTTTTTTTTTTTTTTTTTTTTTTTTTTTTTTTTTTTTTTTTTATGTTATGTATATTATCCCCAATATTGTTTTGTTATGTTCTATTCTCTTTGTTTGCGATGCACTTTTGATATTTATCTGTGTTTTCATATCATTATACATAAAAAAGGATCTTGCATGAAAATGAATATTGTCGTGGCTAAATGATTACATGTCAAGGGTTTAAAAATCTATTATGGTAACTATCCAACCATTGGCTAACCTTAGACAATCTTCTACTAGTTTTGTCTTGAACATCCTTATATGTCAGTGGCATCCAGATGGAAAATATGACTCATATCAAGTGGATAGTTGTAGTTGAACTACAATACCACATACTTATTCTAGGATATTTGTTTCTCAAATCAGTATAAAATCAAAAGGTGTTATGAACATGTCAATGTAGTTGATAGAGAAGGGAAAGGATGAATACCAAAGCGAGAAAACCTATTTTAGAGTTGTAGTTGAACTACAATACCACATACTTTTTCTAGGATATTTGTTTCTCAAATCAGTGTAAAATCAAAAGGTATTATGAACATGTCAACGTAGTTGATAGAGAAGGGAAAGGATAAATACCAAAGTGAGAAAACATATTTTAGAAAATATTTAAATCCCTGTAAAACAAGAAACAACCTCTTGCTGTAAAATAATTTGAGATTCCTCATCCACCCTAGTGCAATGAACACTGAATAAATAATGCAAGTGAGCATGAAATGAAAATAAAATAAAGGGTAAAGGAATGAGACATTCTTCCTACGTAGAGAGGCTACGCAAGAAACTTTGACTAGGCTATGGATTCCTATTGGTAGCAACGAAATGCATGTGATTTATTGAGTGACTCTATTTGGGCTATGGATGCCTGTTGGTAGTAGAGAAATAGCAAGGATTCATATCAAATTTTTGAGCATTAAAAACTTCCAAATATATATTATCCTTCTTCCCTATCAAAACAATTGGAGTCTAGATACATTCTTATGAAATGTGTTTAACAGATGAAAGTTATAGAAGATACTACATCTATAATCAAGTCTAAGTAGTGAGACTAGAGAGATTCATAGGTTGAGACAACACTTCTGGGGACTAGACTTCTATCATAAGTAAGGCCTAAATAGAGATGATGAATTCGTACCCATGAATCACCCATTGTTGTAGCTACCACAACAGCCGCCCAAAATTTTTGGCATCTCAAATTTTGGACCCCCTATCAATCTCTCAAAAGAGCAAGCTTCCGAAAATATTTCAAGTTTCTTTTCTTAAACTTGTTGGAATATTCCTCAAAAAATTGTAGTCACATCTCTTAGCCCCAGTGCAATTTTGAGAACTAGTGTAGTCGCATCTTCTAATGATAATCTTGCACTAGAGTCTATCACACTTTTTGTACCTTATCACACTCCAGAGTGTGATCCTACATTAATTTCACATTCCTTTGCACATGTGAAGTAAAACTATAAAAGGGCTTCAACCCTTTGGATCACTTCATTGTGTTATTGATCTCTAAGATCTCTGCACACATTTATTCAGTAGAGCTCTCAGCTGTTCTTGTTGATTATGATTATCCTCATGTGACTGACTTAAGGTAGGCATCAATCCCTCTTACATTTGGCATTTTTTATTTGTATGTTGTCTTTTGAATGTTGCAATTTTTTTTTACATATGGATTTTCATCTTCCCATTGTATTTGGCATGCATATTATAAGTAATGTGTTTCGTTTTAACTATTTTTCTTGCACTCCCTAAGCTAAACATGGTCACATTCAACCAAATATGAGTCACACAATCGCACCTAAAAATCCAAATTTCTCATCTATGAATGATGATTATGGTTTCCCTTAGTGAACTATTCTCCTATGTAATCCCATAACCATCTCTATTTACACCATTGCATGACTCACCACCTACCTTTTCTTTTTGTGAATTGACTTCACAAAATCTTGAATACACCTTATTTATCACATTTGTGCATCCTAGACCTCAAATGCAACCATTGTTACTCACCTATACAAATATTGAATGTGCCTAACACAATTATTTCTTGTCGCACATGCAAATTGTAGCCATGTAGTCTTCAAACCTTGGTCGTTGCTTGCCTAGAATGCATCAAACATCAATCCTCTATACATATTGCATGCATGCAATTCAAATGCCTATCCTAGATACCCTTAGCACTAATAATCTTGATCACACTAAATATGGTCCTCAAGCCGCCTTGTTAAGACACTAGTGTTTCCTAAGAATTGAATCCATATCTCTCAACCATTATAAATCTCGATTTTGATTTACACACAACCATTCTCCTTTTTGGCTTGATAGCACATCTTAGTCTCTCATCCTTATTGACTATTTTATCATTGATAATCTCGATTATGAGAAGTCATAACTTATCCCTTGAGAAGTACAATTGTGATTTCTAGTGCACTATGTTTTTAGAAGGAAAATATATGAACATAATAGGAGGTAGAATAAGGTATTTGAGTTCAATTTATCTCTCTACAATGAATATGTTTGAAATTCCAGGGACAATAAATAAATTGTCTATCAACGTATCTTCATCTACCTAAAGTATTCCTTTATTAACAAGAATAGGGCCAATCAAAGAAGCAATATAAAGAAAAATTAAAGGGGCGATAGAAGGTCCTAAGTCTAGAGTGCCTATTATGAAGGACACAAACTACGACATCGACAAATGAACATCTATGTCATGGCTTGGGTTATTCAAGGAATTTATCATAAAATTTATTTTGTAAATAGAGGAGGAAAAGCATGTGTACATAAATATCAAAAGGTCCATTTTCGACAAAGTAGATTCCCATGCACCTATGCTTCCTTGTCTTAGGGGGATAGATTGGATCCTATAGCAGATCGACCATGTTAATATGATAGTTTGAAGTTCGAAAGGCATGCCACCAGATTCATATCAAGCAACATATATTCAGATGTATTACAATCTACCTGAGATAGAGGAATCCCTTAATTTGAGATGGTATGTTGATTTCAAATATTCCATCAATGAGATTCTCAAAATCATGGTGGAAAGATCCTATTAAAATCAAACAAAGGCCTGAAGGTATATATAAGACCAAAATGTTGAGGAGAGTGTACCTATACCTGATGTTTATCTATTATAGAATTTATAGATGAGATAACATTGAATTATTTGAAGATAAATGGGTATATATATGATCTAGATCTTCGGCAGAGGCCCCCAAGATCTGAAAAATTACAATGCCAAAAAGAAGAGGAGAACACACAGTGTGAAGTTATGGTATTTTCTATGCTTATAACATTTAACTTATTTTCTTGTTATTTCATATAGCAATCACATGTACATAAAGTAAAGTGCAGATAGAACATTAAACGATCGACAGAAAACAAGCCAAGATAAGAGACACAAGATGTGGCGACTAGCCAGGGAAAAACCCCACAATGTGTGGGGAAAACCTTTGATCAAAACTTCTTTTACCTTCAATTATTCAGTAGAGAGAATTAGTACAATGAATCTGATTCATATCAGTAGTAGCAACCCCTACAGTAGTAGCATCAACATTAGTGGCTTCATCATTAAACTAGGGCATATGATCTCACAAACCGACCGTTGGATCTACTTGATTCCATCACCAAAAGTTGCAGCTTTCAGAGGAGGTTTAGATGAACCTATAGTGTAGTTTAGATGATAGATCTTCTGGTCCACATAGGTCAAACTTCACTTCTGCAGTTGCAACTTCAATTTCAACAACTTCCTTCAAACTAGGGCAGTTAATATCTTGCAAACCGTCTGTCAGATTGACTTGATTCCGCCACCAAAAGTTGCGGCTTTCAGAGGATGTTTAGATGAAACTACAGTGCAGTTTAGATGAGGGTATATTCTAGTGCACGTAGGTCAAACTTTACTTCTACAGCTGCAGCTTTAGTTTCAGTAGCTTTCTTCAAACTAGGTCAATTGATATCTTGCAAACCGTTCGTCAGATTGACTTGATTCCACCACCGAAAGTTGCGGCTTTCAGAGGAGGTTCAGAGGAACCTAAAACATAGTTTAGATGAGGAGATATTTTGATCCATGCAGGTCGAACTTTAGATCTGTAGTTGTAGCTTCAGGTTCAGCATCTTCCAGCTTCACATGTGTGAGGGAGAGACCCTTTTCTGTGTAGTAGAGAAGAGACTCTTTTCTGCGTAGTAGAGAGAGAGAGATGTGATGAGATGAGTTAGTCCAAATGAGGAAAAGTCCTCCTATATTTATACACAACGTTGGTGATTGAATAGATGCAACTGTTGCGCTTCTGAGCCTACACTGAGTTGTAGGTTGGCTTGATAATAATTCCACTATCAAAGTAAATTCATATCTCCATGAATACTTATCAGAATCGGATGATCTTTATATCAATCCTACACCTCTCGATGAGGGGAGTATAATAAAAATATTATCAGCCATGAATAAGATGACCGACATGAATTTTTTCCCTAGTTGTGAATTTTAACTCTCCCTTTCAACTAGGGAGAACTTCATCTGCAATCTATCTATCGGTCGTTACTATTCATCCATCAAATGCACTACCATGTATAGCCTAACCCTGGCGCTACTCTACTCTATTTTTCCTATTCTGCTTTGTCTTGATATGCCCTGTACTGATCTATACAGCTCTGCTCTGTTATGCACTACTCTGCTTTGTTCTGTTCCGCTCTGCTTTTGTCTGAAATATGAAGAAGAAGAAATGATTGAGGATGTATCATATTGACTCAAAGTGAGTCTCAGAGTATGAACCACTGGTCCCAAACTAGTCTCAACCAACCCAAAGTTAGTGTCATAGTCATTACAACTCCACTGGTCCCAAACCAATATCATCCTCCACTGACTCAAAGTTAGTCTCAGAGTGCATACAACTGGTCCCAAACTAGCCTCAACTGACCCGAAGTCGGCTTCATAGTAAGTACCACTCCTACGGCTAGTCCTAGACCAGTATCACAGTCTCAAAGAGTGTACCATTAGTCCCATACCAGTCTCAACCAACCTAAATTCAGCGTCATAGTATGTACCACTCTCACTGGTCCTAGACCGGTAATGCATTGACACAAAGTCAATCTCAGAGTATGTACCACTAGTCCGAGACTAGTCCCAACCAACCTGAAGTCAACATCATAGTATGGTACAACTCCTATCACTGGTCCTAGACCAGTATCATTGATCCCAGATCAATGGACGTCATCCTAGCATAGGGAGTGTGGTAGATACAACGATGCATCCATCGGTACTCTTATGGTCCCTAACTTCATTTCCCTACTCATTGATCAGATGAGCGGTACTTCCCGTGAGTCCCAAACTACATGGGTAGGATGCCTCGACAGGAGAACTAATCAATCCTGTCCTCATAGGAAAAAACATCAATCCTGCTACAATCACCATGGAGAAAACATCAATCCAGGCCACCATGGAGAACTCATCAAGCCTGCTACAATCGCCATGGAGAACACATCAATCTAGGCCCCACATGAGAACACATCCATCCAGGCCTCACAAGAGAACACATCAATCCTGCTACATAGGAGAGCGAATCATCGTGTTCCACAAGAGAGCGAATCATCTTGTCCCATAAGAGAGTGATCATCTTGTTCCAGTGCGCACCACCAGGGGAGGGTGAGTCACCCTGTGGTCGTATGTTGCTCCAGTAAGAACCACAAGCCCTCAGAGCTCCCAAAGCTCAATGTATGCAACATGCAGGACCATTGTACAAAGGTTTCTTGACGACTCCAAGTCATTTGGGAAAATCATAGATTAGATCTTTCCTCGGGGCTTTCACAAGTTGTATCGAGCTGTACATAATCTTAATGTGATGGATCCTCCTTTCTCATCGACTTACCATATCCCAGATGATGTCTATCTGCTAGAGCAATCGATGAATATAGGATTCCTCAATAATTGAATCCCACCTCTGTTTGTTACAGAGAATCATAGTGGTATCAAATGTAAATACAAACAGCTCACTAAAGAGCTTTCACAACTAGATTGCCTCATAGGAGGCCATTCTAGTAGCAATATATTCTACTTCAGCAGTGCTCAAAGCCACTGACTTTTGCTTTGTAATCATCCAGGATATCGAAGCAGATCCCAAGGTGAAACAGCACCCGGAAGTGCTCTTATAGTCCACCACTCTGCCTACCCAATCAACATCAGTATATCCAAGTAGTCTCACATCTCCGGCAGTGTATCTTAAACCATTAGTAATTGTGCCATGAAGATATCTCAGAAGATTCTTGGCATCAATCCAGTGAGGCTCAACTAAATATGAGCTCACAATGCTAACTACAAAACATATGTTTGGATGGAGGTTCACCAAGAACATCAATGCGAATGAGTTTATGAAACTCAGAGGCATTTCCCAAATCTAGTTCGAAATCAATACCATATAACTTCTGAAATTTAAGATCCTCGAGGTAGTCACAAGCTTGTAGTCCATCATACAAAATATTTTCAAAATCTTCACCACATATTTTCCTTGAGATAGGAAAATTTCCCTTGGCTTCTGCCACACTTCAAGTCCTTGGTTCTTCATTTCAAATTCATAAGCCAACTCCCTCTTACATTTGTGAATGAGAGGTTATGCACCTGTTAGAAAGAGGTAATCCACGTACAACACCAGTATGAGAGGTTTGTCATCTTCAACCTTAAAGTAAAAGTTAGGATCAGCTTCACTCCTAGTGAATCCCAACTTCATCTAGTAGCTATCAATCCTCTCATACCATGCTTGTGGTGCTTTCTTCAGCCCATAGAGAGCCTTCTTCAACCTACATACATGATATTTTGAATCATAAATCTCAAATCCTTCGGGTTGCTCCACATAGACCTCTTCTTTGATTGAACCATGCAAGAACATATTCTTGACATCTATCTGATGTAGGTTCTATTCTTGTGAAGCCCGAAGGGATATGATTGAGCAGATGGTCATATATCTGGCAACAGGTGCAAATATCACATGATAGTCTATACCTTCCTTCTAGGAGAAACCACGAGCAACAAAACGAGTCTTATACTTTTCCGTATTTTCATCTGCTGCATGCTTTATCCTATAAAGCAATTCAGAAGTGACAATTGTCCTATCTCGGGGTTTGGGAACTACTTCCTAGACATCATTCTCCATAATAGACTCATATTATTTGGTCAAAGCATCCTTCCATACTTGATGCTTGACGACATCTGAGAATGATGGAGGCTCATTTTGTATGATCGTGCTCATGATGGTCAGGTATCCCTAATACCTGTTAGGTTTCTTACTTTCACTGAAGGTTCCTTGGGGTGCAACATGTCCTTTAGCATCATCAAGTATCCACCTAAGCCATAAATGCCTCTTTCTAGAAGAGTAAGGCTCAGGTGGATAAATAGGATCCATGGGTTCCTCCACATCAGGCATTGTTACATCATCTACCCATAGAGACAGCTTCCACAATCATATGGTTCTTCCTTCTCGCCACACCATTCTGCTCAGTAGTATGTGGTGTAGTAGTCTCCCTCTTAATGCTAGCCTCAGATATGCCTGACTGAACAAACTGTAATATGTCAGAGGTCTTTCTTTGGCTTGAGGGGAATTGTCCCCTTTTGAGATTTCCTTTGGCACATCCTAGACATACACCTTCTTTCTTTACTCAGAATTCGGGCATCACTGTCACCATTTGTCTCACACTGGGTATAGCTTTATAATGAAGGTGGGAAAACCTCCGATGCCAAAGTTCAGAATAAAGAAATGTGTAATAATATATGGCACCTAGCGGACTTCCATCGACCTGATATAATGAGTCAATGTGAAACCCAAGAGTAAAGTCATCTTTAACATTATTTTTCCATATACATACCTTGCCATCGCTGAAGGTTACCTTGTAGCCTTTATCTTCCATTTCCGAGAAGGACACCAAGTTATTTTTGAAGTCAAGTACATATAATACATCATGTAAGTCGATCATATTACCTGGAATTTCTAACCTTCTTGAATGGTTGTCCTCTTCCTTGATTTCCAACATTCCTTTTACCTTTTCTATTGAATTTTCCATCCCTTTGATTTCCATGAGAGGGATTTTTATCATCGTCTCAGTGTGAGTCCTTACTATCAGGGAACTCCCTTTTTAGTGACTTGCTTCATTGGAAATGTTACATCGTCCTTTTCTTCCACCCTTAGGTCTAGCCTTCCTTTAGGCAAGGGAATTTCTTTCTCTTATACCCTTGTTTCTTCCTGAATGCATCTAGCCATTAATTCCTCGAAACCAAGAATTACACTATTGTTCATAAGAATAGTCCTGAACACGTACCATTAGGATGGTAATCCTCCAAGAGTCATGAGTGCCATATAGCCTTCAAATAGATAGGAGACCGTTCCTGATTTTTGTGATCCTTAAGAAGTTTGCTTGCATACTCTCATTTATACCCTTCTTAATTTTGTTTAGCTTATTTCTAAGTAACAAAACTTTATTTGCAACATTTACTTTAAATAAACTCACTAGTCTATCGTAAATTTCCTTGGAGGTGCTCATGTTGGAGATGTAGGCCACCAAGTGCTTGTCGATAGAGTCTATGATGATATTCTTTGTTTTAACTTCTCTATTCTTCCATTTTCTCCTAGCAACAGGGGGCGCATTTGATGGAGGCTCAATAATATTTCTTGTCACATCATCCAACACTTCTTGATCCTCAAGGGTTAGATCGATAGACATCTTCCATCCATGATAGTTAGCTTTCTCACAGAGATTGTCTTTGGCAGGAAAGAGTGTTGAGGACCCCATCATTCTTTTAGGATAGCCTTGCCAATCTTCTCTTCGGTGATTTCTCTTGCTTCTGCTCGAGCTTTGTCTTCACCTCATGTCCGATACCATGTTAAGTTATGGTATTCTCTATGCTTATAACAATTTACTTCTTTTCTTGCTATTTCAGATTAGCAATCACATGTGCATAAAGTAAAGTGTAGATAGAACATTAAACGATCGACAGAAAAGAAGCCAAGACAAGAGACACAAGATGTGGTGGCTAGCTAGGGACAAACCCCATAATGTGTGGGGAAACCCTTTGATCAAATCTTCTTTTATCTTCAATAATTCAACAAAGATAAATATTACAATGAATTTGATTTATATCAGCAATAGCAAACCCTAGATTAGCAGCATCAACATTAGCAACTTCATCATCAAACTAGGGAAGATGATATCTCACAAACCGACTATTGAATAATCTTGATTCCACCACCAAAAGTTGTGGCTTTCAAAGGAGGTTCAGATGAACCTACAAGAAATTTCATATGAGGACATATTCTAGTACACGCAAGTCAAACTTCACTTCTGCAGTTGCAGCTTCAGTTTTAACAGCTTCCTTCAAACTAGGCAGTCGATATCTTGCAAATCATCCGTCGGATTCAATTGATTCCACCACCAAAAGTTGCAGCTTTCAGAGGAGGTTCAAATGAACCTACAATGCAGTTTATATGAGGAGATATTCTAGTCCACATAGTTCAAACTTTACTTTTTCAGTTGTAGCTTTAGTTTCAGCAGCTTCCTTCAAACTAGGGCAGTTGATATCTTGCAAACCATTCGTTGGATTGACTTGATTCCACCACCAAAAGTTTGGGCTTTAGAAGGAGGTTCAGATGAACCTACAACATAGTTCAGATGAGGATATCTTGTAGTCCACGTAGGTCAAACTTTAAATCTGCAGTTGTAGCTTCAGGTTCAGTAGCTTCCGGCTTCACATGTGTGAGGGAGAGACCCTTTTCTGCGCACTAGAGAAGAGACTCTTTCCTATGCAGTAGAGAGAGAGAGAGATGTGATGACATGAGTGAGTCAAAATGAGTAAAAGTCCTCCTATATTTATACACAACGTTGGTGATTGAATAGATGTGACTATTGGGCTTCTGAGCCTACATGAGTTGTAGGTCGGCTTGATAATAATTCCATAATCAAAGTAAATTCATATCTCCATGAATACTTATTTGAATCAGATGATGTTTATATCAATCCTACACCTCTCGATGAGGGGAATCTAATAAAAGTATTATCAACCATGAATAAGATGACCCACATGAAGTTTTTCCCTAGTTGCCAATTTTAACACAGTAAATAAAACCACAAAGGAAATTTTTATTAGAAAAAAGAAGAACTGTAAAAGCTATGTTATGGTGGATAATATGTCGTTTTACAAAATTTGGCTTGTTACTTATAGCTTTTATGAGTTAAAATTCCATGGGTAAATTCCATGGGTGGATGCCACTTTTCATTTGGATCATGCATCCCCTCTTAAGAAGGAATGATCTCCTAAGAATCCTTTTTTGAATATGAAGAGCCACTTAGGAGAAGGGTTTTGTGCTGTTGACCCATAACCGTGATGAATGAAGATTCAAAGATAGAGATACCCTGTAATGCTTGTGACAAATTGTGATACTCATAGTGTGCAAATTAGAAAATGGACTTCGACAAACTAATTTCCAAGGATTGAGATACCTTTTAATTCTTATGACCAACAATGATATTGATAGTGTGCAGCGTAGAAAATGGCCTTCGATGGAGAGGGTTTTGTCTGGTTGACCCATAACCATGATGAAGATATGAGGATAAAGATACCTAGTAATGCTGATGGCCAACTATCATGATGGTAATGTGCAACCTGGAAAATGGACTTCAGTGGTAAGTGTTTTATGTGGTTCACCCAAAACTATGCTGAGATAGTTGGCTTGTCTATCTTCCTGGTACAGATATTGTGGCATATCTTTATAGATTCTCAAAGGACCCAATGAAATAAATCTAACAAGAAATCCATGAGTTTTTATCATGCTTAAATGGAATAAATTTTCTAGGAAATCCATCTCAACCATACAAGTTGAAGCTCGGTCCACTCCTATTGCTTATTCTTTTGAGGCATGCTTTCCATACCATTGAATCCAGTGATAGCTAAACTAAAATAGAATGTAATGAGAGGATATGTGGGTGACGATCATGATACTACATCTCCATTTGGGCATGGGGTGGTTCCTATCATTCCATCCTTGAGTAACTAGTTTGGTCCTAGAAACATAATACCCAACGCCCATCCTATGGTACAGAATGAAGTGATAGATGTGAATCTCATGCTCACTCTAAAGATAGGAAGGCCTATAAACATGCAAATAACTTCACATAACCATACAAAATTTGCAGGAACATTGTAGGGTTGTAATTTATGCCAAATCCTTGAAAATGGGATGCCTTTATCTCAAGACAAATGATAAACTACTCATGCAACAATTGTTATGATTGAAAGGCCCTTAAATAATAAAGAACCAAATATAATAAAGAGTAGAACTATTCCACCATTGGAATTGTGATACCACCGATGAAATGCACCATATAGAATATGTGTGGGTACAAATTGGCTAGCTATTTCATTATTTGTATCATATAGATATTTGAATTCATGAATGCTAAAAGTAAGAGCTAAGATGTGGTTCCACCCAAAAAGTAATATAATTCCTAGACTCGTGAGTATGGAAATTGGGCCATTGACTTCTACACCTTTTGTTTCTTCTGTTAGATGTTCTGCAGAGTCATAACCATAGAGAGAGTACTCACTAACAAGGAAAGAAAGAATTATAGCATATTTCTTCTCTAAATCTTGATATGGATCACAGAAAATTAAATTAAACAACATATTTCTTGTTGTGTATTCTAGAGGAATTAGGAGATGTCTCAAACTGTGTGAATAAATATGATGCAGATTGAGTGTTGTGTGCAACTAATTTAAGCATCACAATAATAACTACTCCTCTAATGAACTATCACAAAATTAAGATGAATGGGTGAATGCCACTTTCCGTTCAGATCATTCCTTTCTGAGTTATGGTACCATGGGAAAATTCCATGGTTGGATGAATACCATGGGTGGATACCACTTTCCATTTGGATCAATATTATACATCCAAGTGTTACAAGAGGGATTATCTGAAATTGTGCTAATATCATATCCATTTCACTAAAGAATTGTGTCAAAAAAGCTAAGTTTATAGCAGAAAGGAACAACCAGAATTTTATATTTCCTCTTACTTGTTGGATGGAATCTGTGTGAAGAATGAATTTCCATAAATGGGATGGAAGTGGAAAATTTCTAATGATGTATTTGCTATCCACATAAATTTCAAGCTAGTATGGGATACAGGTTACTGAGGAGCCTATGGAAAAGATATTGGACACCTTATTTCACAATTGTATCATATGTTATTTGATATTGAACCGCCATGTATGTCTTGAAAGAAAGAGAATTCCTTTCGAAGATTACAAATTGGTCCACTCCTCTGGATGGCACATTCATTCAAGCCTTTCGAGCATACATAATTCCAAATCTATTACCTTTGTTTGTAACGGATAAAGTGGTAATGCAGGAAGTGGGTTATAAACTTTCTACATGATTGTCTAATTCATTGTAGAAGGAAAATAAATCACCTTGGTTGATATTTCCACTTTGCATAACATAATATAGATTTAATAATTTAAGGGAAGTGGAATCCTAACCACATTAATAAGAACGCTTCAGCTTTTGTGAGTTAGGCTACCGCATATATGATCATAGAGGTGTAGCTACTCAATAGTACAAAAGATTAAGATATAATTGGATGTATACATTGACATGTTGGCAAAATGAGAAAAAGATTAAGAATTTATTCAATGCAACTAAATTGTTTGAATCTACTAAAGGATGAGTTCCATTTGAGGTTACATATGTCCAAAATGATCAGGAGGAAGAAGCTCAAGACAACATGGAAATCGAAGAAAAGGAAGAACTTAAGAGTAAGGAGGATCAAGATGCTAAGAAGGAAAGAAACAAGAAGTTGGAAGCATATAGAGATGCAAAGAAATTGGTAGAAGAGGATAAGAGAAATAAAGAACAAGAATATGTACGAAGAAAGAAAGAAGAGGAGGAAACAAATAACAAAGAAGAGGAGAGACAAAAACAAGTAGCATTGTGAAAAAAGAGAGAAGATACAAAGAAGAAAAAGGAAGAAGAAGCTCTACAGAAGAAATAGGAAAAAGAAGAGCTGAAACTAAGGCATCTTTAAAAATAATAGAAAAGGAATAAAGAGGAAGAAGTGATGGCCAAGAAATTATATTATGAGTTGGATACCAAAGAGGAAGATGATAAAAAAACTAAATAAATCAATTTGAAGCATTTGGCAACGAAACCAATTATGGCTACCTTGAACATTCAACATCCAACTCCATTTATATGTACACATCTCCCACTCAGCGAGATGGGCATCATGGTTGAACGAGAAGAAAAAATATTAGACACCTAAAGTTTTACTTTCGACCATTTCAAGTTTAATATCATCCAAGAGAGAAAAAAATATTATGCTAATGAGCTAGATAGGCCTATCTTGGTCAATCTGGGAAGGGAGATTGTAGCAAATAAAAGTAATAATCCAAAGGAAATAACTTTAGCAGGAATGGAATTTGCAGCAATAACCTAGAAGAAGATTGATCACCTATATTAAGATATTGAAAAGTTAAAGAAAAAATTATCTAACACACAACAACTCCTCGTAGAGAATCAAAGTTCATCCAGCACAAGTTCTGGCATGGAAAGTTTGTAATTAGCAATTCTTGAAGAGCTAAAAGCATTGGAGGAAATTATGAAGCATGTGTATGATGAGATAATAATACTCCATAAGGTAGTAGCTCCTCTAATTGATATATAAAAAGGGTTGTACAAACGTTACTTAGACTTTCTCTCTTGATGTTAAATTTTATTCAAGAATGGAGCACAAAATGCCCCAACAATCTAGTGGAATTTCCAAAGAAATGTAGGACAGAAGTTGAGATAGATAGGGTGGAAGTGAGAATGTTTGTCAAATCACATGAAAAATTAAGCAATAGCATGATTAACACAATATCAAACTATTTGAAATTGCACAGTGGATTAGAGGCCTTAGTCAGAATGTACACGATACCATCTACTGGTGCATTTGGAGAAGTAAGCTCAAAAGAATAAATATAGCAAGAAACACGAGAAGTATTGAATATCATAAGGCATGGTGCTATACAAAAGGAGTTAGAAATGACAAAGGAGGCCATTATTCAATATGTTTCAGAGCCTACCAAGATGCATAACAAATTAACAATGCCTTAGAACAAGTTGCAATTGGAATCAAAGACATTCCTACCAAAATTATTGGAATGCAGGGTTAGATATTGTTATCACAAAATCATGTACTGATGGCTGCTAATCAGTTAGACTCTATGTAACTATTTCAGACCAGACTCTTGGCTAAGGATTAGCCTCCCTAACCTGAGAGGGCTCTCTCAACATAAACTACTGATTGTGATTAACACTAAGAGGGATAACTCTTGAAATGAGAACTTTAATAAACATGATGGTTGGAAATACAACATAAGATTTCTTCCATTGGGCTCATGGAGTCAAACACCATTTCAGTAAACTATCAACTACTCATTCATGGAAGTCAAGGCATATAATGTCTAAACACTCAAAACATTTCTCAAATGAACCTCAACTCATAAATATACACAGGAAATCTGAGCAACTAGGTGAATTCAGAGTGATTGTATATCTATAGAGCTATAAAATATAAAGGATAAGACAAAGCCGCATACATCTTGAGCATTTGAACAAAATATGAATCTTGAGAAGAAAAAGTAGTCTTTTCTATTACTGTAACAAGTCTTTTACATAAGGCAATATAAACTCTGTTTTTTCATAAACATCCAACCCTCATTACATCAGAGTCTTCACTATATATAGAAAAACAATCTTAACTACTTTGAGTCTCCTCCTCCAGCATGAGGGGAGCTCGATGGCTATCATTAACTACCCCTATCTATTTTTAACAGACTCATTAAATACACTAAGTGTTGAGCTGTAATTACAAAGAGTCCTAATCAAACTAAAACTCTAACTTCATTCTCCTCGTAACATGATTGTTTTCTTGATCTTTGATAGCTGTCTGCTTTTGGTTAGGCTGAGATGACTGAGCTACGGGTGCAAAGAATAGGCTAACTTTGGATACCTGAAGGCGCTGATGGATCATTTATCACTAGGATCAAAACCCCTGTTTTTCCGGTCCCTGTCTCCTACCATCCTTCGAAAACTAAGCAACATGACTCAGTTCTTTAATACCCCAAAATTTATGAGCACCACCATATTTCAGATGCGTTGGAAGCTTCGTTGATAGCCATGTGTACAAACCAAAACAATACTCATCGTATGCCATTTCTGCTCAACCCTAATTGGTCATAAAGTATCTTTACAAAAGTTTAACTTGAGACAAAAAATTTACCTTTACAAAAAGGCACACTTGTCATCCTCTGAATAGCTAGGATAGCCTTAAGTGATATCCCTTATGTTTCTTAGGCATTTCCTTCAAAAATCTGCTGACCTCACCATTAAATTGCTCATTTTCCTCATAAAACAACACCTACAGCAGTTTCGTAGCACGCTACGAAACTGCTGATTTTGCTCAAACAGAGTGTATTTGCCTTGAAGCGTCTTTTGCTTGAACTCATGACTTCTTCAGACCTCTTCTACAAGTGTTAGGGACCTAGATGACTTCAAAATGATGGAGCTTTAACAAAATTGATCAAAACTTAGAAAGGCACCTTTTCCTTCAAATCAGTGAGCTAGTTTACCTAGCTGTTTCTTCAAACTGGTAACGTCCTTCTTTAAAGCTTTGTTTTTCGATCTCAGGCTCATGTTCAGCTTTCTTATGAGTTTAGCCTTCTTGAGGGCTGGTACAGTCCATGAATACACATCAGACACTGAATCTACTTGACCCACTAGGCTTCTGCTACCTTTTAACACAACTCTTCTATAGTTGGCATATCTGACTGCATGCTCCTTAGTAACATTCTTTACCTGGGCCATTTCTTCTTTTGTTGCTCCCGCTTGGTTCTTTATAGCTATGAAATTTCCTCCTTGAGTAATAATAACCTTTTTGTTCTTGTCTTTACGCTTGGCTGCCACCACTGTTTCGGTCAATACTTCAATTACCTTTTGTTGACAATAATACTGAGAGGGGGGGGGTGAATCAGTATTATCTAATTCTTTTACCAAATCTTTCTTATTTATACTTTGAATTATTTTTGCATACCAATACCATAAATAATAAGCATGAACCAGAAAAGCAGTCAAATCAAAGAACACCAGATATAAGGTGGAAACCCAATGTGGGTGAAAACCACCTGCTGCAATATGTCTCTATCTTCTTTCAAATTAGAAACTCCTTTTACAATGGCTTTGTACTGGTGCAGTCCTTTACCAGTACGCAGGCTACAACCTGCAGAGAGCTACAACTCTCTCTC
>APFE031529903.1:0-21145 GCA_000404065.3 Pinus taeda | reverse complement strand
TCTTTTACCTCCTTTCTAAGCTCAGCAAGAGTAGGTTCCTCAATTGACTCTTCTCTTTCCCTAACAGGCAATGGGGTGAGGCCTGTCTTACTCTGAAAGCCAGCCATAAAGATAAAGGAATTCCAATCCTTACCAATTTTCTGCAGACCATCTAGCACTAACAGTTTCACTAAACCATGATGAAACAATGATGTCTCACAGACATCCTTCTTCAATTGAATTTTATCACACATCTTGCTAAGGCTACGGAACAAGTAGAATGGGATATCTATAGATGCTTTGCCTGTAAAATGCAGCAACAGCTTAAAATGATAGGAGTAAACTTTATTATATCTCCCTTCACATGTTAAATACTTTTGAATACATGTAAGGAGAAGTGCATGGTGTTCCTTCACATAATTTCTTGGCACAGCCTTTGTAAGATCTTCATTCACATAAGGCTCCTTCAAGAATTACTTGCAGGTGTTCATATCAAATTTGAAGTTTTTAAACCACTCCTGCCCTCCTCTCGGAATCTCAGTCACATTAGCAATAGCCTCTGGAGATACTGGGAATTCTCACATAGACACTTTAGAATTTAAACTTGTAAAATTCAAGGCAAATGCTTTTGTTACCTCAGCATGCCCACCCTGCAGCTTCTCACAAAATCTCCAGCAACCAGCATCCTTAAAAGCTTTTCTTACACCTTCATCTCTTAATGCAAGATCCATTCCCTCAGGTTCTGTTCATTGGCATCTTCCAGATCGATGCTCCTTCTTCTCCATTTCGCTTTGAAATCTTTTGCACAAAGAAACACCACCAGCTTCAACTCAGATGGCAAATTCAAATTTTGGAACGCAGGCTCGCTTGCAATCAGGTTCTTTTTTAAAGAAGAAACTCGGGCTCCTTTGCAATTTAACAGTCTTATCATACAAGCGGGTCAGTTCATGCATCATTAACAAACATCATAACACTACCATGCATTACAAAACCGTTTGAATGATTTTTATGTGTGTGGCTATGAACCTATTGGTGGAATGATGACTCATAATCGCTTGGAAAGGACGCCAACTGACAATAAACGGACGGAGACAATGACTCATCCCCCCAGACATGAAATTTCAAGAATCTGCGCTGCAAAATCCCCTGATCCACGATTTCGTAGCGGAGATAGTTATAAATTAGCAAAATGTGCTACGAAATGGCTGGTTACTGACATGCTGCGAAAAAGCTAAAACATCATTGCGCTGCAAAATCAGCCAATAAAACTGCGCTGCGGAAATGCGAAAAGGACCAGTGATGTAAACAAGATAAGACATGCCTTATACAATCATGATGGAGGATGACTAACGGTATTTGAAAATGATTCACATCAATATCTTTCTGAAACATGATCCCTAAGTAACAAACATAGGACAACAACCATTTGACACCCATTTTTGACAATGAAATTTTTTGGACAACATTATGTAGATGTGACTGCTGTTCTAGGTGATAACAGATATGATCAAGAATTATCTTCAAAGGTGAAGGACATGGCTTCTGAGTATAAATCATGGTATGAATATGTGGTCAAATAACTTCATATCGAAGTGCTAGATAATCCCATTACACAAATTCTTACATGAATGCATTTTTTTCTCGATTTTGATTGTAATTTTGTAAATAATATACTTTTGTAATTAGAAATGAAAATAAAATTAAAAGTCACATGAAAGTCAAAAGGTCAGGAGGGTAGTCCAAGAGTAATAGTGGTAGGATAAAGGTCACCCCATTTCTTATAAATAGACCTTCATGGCTAGAGAGAAAGGAATTCTAGTTTTGGGTTATATTTTAAGAATATTGGTAAAGGGCTTGTTATTCTTTTGTGAAAGCAAGTAATAACCTTAATGATCCACTACTGGATCTAGTGAATAGTTCTTGTAATCATGTAGTTCAACACTTCCACCTAATATTCACAAGCTCTTTGAGTTAGGAAAAAGTTTCATACATGTACCATAAAGCGTTGCGAGACTCTTCTCTAAATGATTGATGGTATGTGTTTACATTCAAATGTGTTAAAGAAAATGAACTATTTTGTTCTATCTACCACATATATTATTTGAAATTGTATGTCAGTTATGCCTCAACAATAATTTTTGGTTGTAAAATACTTTTCAATCAATAAATGAATATTTTTTTTCACATGTATCTTTATTAGAGAAATTCTAGCATTCTTCTCCTAAAGATGCATGTCACTTATTTCGCTTGTGGAAGTGTTTTGTGCACATTATTTGCAAGTATTTAGTAAATTTATTTCTACCTGTGTTCATCAAGATTTATATCAGTTTCTTGTGTGTTGCTAATTTAGACCAAAGCATATCATAAAGAAAACGATATGGTAGTTGGGCCAATATACAAGATAGGTCTCCTATTCCAAATGATGTAGGGTCTAGTTTAAAATTTGTACTTTCAATATCCCCTGATCATTGGTGGAACATTTGAGCCCTTCAATATGTCAAGGTCGGAAACCTAAATTGGAAAAAGCCTAGGATAAGGCTTGGCTAGACACGGTTTATGGGGGACAACTCTCAATTATCAGGACAATTAGAGTAGTGAAAGTTCATGAAGGGGTTACCTCATGATTATTCAATCATTTAATTTTAGGGGTTTGTCCAGGCCATTCGAACAATTGTCTCTACATATGTTAGGTTAGCTAAATCACCTTGTAATTCCTCTTCTCCAATAAAAATTAGGAGATGGGGATGTGGTAGCAAAGGTGTTAAGGTTGTTGTTAGTTGGATGGGAGTTTTTTTGTTTGGATGCTCAGGGAAGATATAAGGGGTCTATCAATTAGATAGAATCCTTGGTTTGTTAAAGTAAAGCCTCTTGGGAGTTCGATTCAGTTCTAGGTATGAATTTTTTATCTGTCAAGATAAATAAATAATTTTTGGTAGTAAATGTTTATGGGCCAGATATGGATAAGTGGATTTTCAAGGAATCCCTATCTCATAATTCCATTTTCTCCTTTAATGACATGATAATTGGAGGAAACTTGAATTTTTCGTTAGGTGTGGAAAAGATTTCGGTATCGAGGGATTAGGTAAACAATACTATTGGTTTGTTAAATTGATTTTAGATGGAGCATAACCTAGTGGATTTAAAACTAATTACATTAAAACCTACTGATAGGAACAATAGGTAAAAGGAGTATAGGATTGCTCAAAGACTTGATAAGCTTATGATCACTAAGATTTTGGTGGAAGCTCTGCCATTAATCCATTGATGGATTGGGCGGGCAGTGGATTTGATCATCCACCAATATATCTAGAAATAAAAGGCCATGGAAGGAAGGCACCTTGTATGTTTAAACTAATGCAAATTATCTAAATAATGAGGAGTTTTGGTATTTGTTTCGAGCCAAATGACATCGATTCAATCCTCCCTCTAGTGTTTCTGCAACTTCCCACTTTGTAGATAACATTAAACCAATGAAATCATCTATCATTGATTTGTATATTTTTAAATGAAAAATAAATTCACAAGATGTTAAAGTAGTAGAATATGAACTCAAAAAATATCTGAGGAAGACTTATAGAGGTTCTCTTCAAAGGAAATCAAAGAAAGGATTGTTAGATTGGAATTTAGGAAAATAACTATTTTAGAGGAAAAATAGTTTACGTGGAGAATCAAGAGAAGAGAATTATGGTAAGAAGGCAATCATTGAGAACACAATTTTTTTCCAAAACTTTACCAAAGGAGGGAAATCAAGCAACAATGTTTGGAATGTAGAGGACCAAGAAGGAAATAATGCATCTTCATTTGAAGAGTTAGATGATATGGGGAAAATCCACTTTGGGAATTCTTTCATCGCCACTCTAAGGGTTATAATTGCGGAAGTGGTTAGTTTGGATATTTACTTCCCCAATTTCATTGATGAGGAAGACAATGTTGACTTGATGGAGGAAATAAATGCAAAAGATTTGAAGGAAATCCTATCAATTTTTTAGAAGGATAAAAAATCAATTACAAATGAATGGTCTGCTAATTTTTTCTAGACCTCTTTGAGATTTTGTGGGAATATCTTCTATGGGTAGTGGAAGAATCAAGGTCTTCTGGACGTGTCCTTGCCTCTTTAAATACCACCTTCATTTCCATGATTCTAGAGGTGGACAATCCTTATACTTTTGATGATTTCTAGTGCATGGTATCTCTTTGCAAATGTATTTATAAGGCTATTGCTAAAGTAATTGCTCATTGTCTAAATCAAATCCTATATAAAACAATATCAAAGGAATAGTTTGGCCTTGCAGAATGGAGACATATTCTTGAGGCTATAGGGGTGGCTCATAAAGGTCTTCACAACCTGAAACAAAGGAAATTGAAGTGGTGTAATTTTGAAAATCGACTTGTCGAAAGCCTACAACTGAGTTAGTTGGTTATTTATAAGACTTCTCCTTAATCATCTAGGTTTTGGACTCGATTTTTTAAATTCGGTCATGAATTACATATCTTATATCTCTATCATTATTCTCATAAATGTATATGCCTCTTCTCCTTTTCGTCCACAAATAAAACTAAATCAATGGTGCCCTTTATCTCCTCTAATTTCCTTGTTCGTTATAGAATACCTTAGTAAGGTCTTGGGGAAGGTAAAGCATAGAGGGTAACTACATTGTCTAAGTGTTTCTGTTGCTATATGCATCACACATTTGTCATTCATTGATAACATTCTTATTTTCTAAGATAGATGGGGAAGAGATGAAAAGATGATAAAGGAGGCTCTCACCCTTTTTCGAGCAACCGAAGGTATGACCATAAATTACAATAAGTCAACTTTTTCATTTTTGTGTCTCGACAATGCCAACCTCCTTCATTTGTAAGAGTAATTCCCACTTACTATGACCATTGTGGAAGAAGGTTTAAAATGCCTGGAATTCCATTTAAATCCAAACTCCTATACGAAAGTAGACTAAAGTTGGCTAGTTTCCAAAATGGAAAAAAGGTTAAAAGAATGGAGCTTGTGATGGATGTCTAGAGTACGAAGATTAGTTTTAGATTAATTTTGTTCTTGAAGCCATTCTAGTTTACTATATTTCACTCTCCTATATTCCAAAGAGAATTTTGGAAAGGATGAGAAAATTACGTCTCAAATTTCTTTGGTCATGTTAATCTTATAATTTTCTTCTTCGTTGGGTGAAATGGGGTTCGATTTCTCTTTTGGAGTCATGGGGAGAAGGGGAACTAAAAATTTTTTCACTCTTTCCAAAAACTCTAGCTGCAAAAGTTGGCTAGAGTTTATACTCGTAAGAGTTTACGGACAAAGGTGGTACATAGGAAATATATTTATCCATTGTCTATAGAGGAATGAATTCAAAGTTCAAATAAGCAAACTCTCAATGTTTCAATCATTTGGAAAGTTTTCATTTCTTCCTTTCTATTGATATAATTTGGTATGGCATGGAAAATTAGAGACAGGTCCCACTTTAGATTAGGTTTAGACCCATGGTTTGGAATCAATAATAATCGCAGATTTCCCCTGGAGCTCACAACCTTTATACAAGAAAGAGGTATGATCACATTAAATTTAGTAGCATATATATTTCAAAAAAAAAGTATAGGTTGAAGGATGGTTATTGGGCATACAGCTAGGCCATCCTCAAGATCTACAATTATCATCGAATGGATATAGAGAGGATTTAAGGGTGGCTAGTATTAGGTTGACTAAAGAAGAAGATAAAATATTTTGTTCATTTAATCTAAACAATTTTTATTCTCTAGATATGAGGTATCCCCATCCTGTTGCAAATAGATTTCCCAAGGAACATGTTGAATGGTGGAAGTTGCTATGGAAACTAAAATTCCCAACAAAGTCTAGATTGTGGTGTTCCTTCAAGAATAAAGTAAAAAAATGGGATAATATACATATGGTGAAATTTTAAGGACCAATCTGTTGTTTTTTGTGTAAATATAATCTATAAACTATTGTGGATATTCCACAGGACAGTTCGTCGCAATATATGCGATAAATTATACTTAAAAAACTAAGATCTTTGGATTTATCGATTTGTAGATTATTGTTATTAGCATATGCATGTGAATAAAAATTATGAAAAAAAAAGAGAATGGTGAAATAAAATCTCACAAACACATTTGACACACAATATGGCCTGGGAAAACCTTTTGGGAGAAAAACCCAACTAGAAGGTGAGGTTGTTCTGCTTTCTTTCTCTAAATAAAAATGTCTGCAAGTATAAAGAAGTATGTCCTATTCCTTGTGGGCTAATAAAATTCACACAAATTATCTATGTTCTCTATCTCCTATCCCTCTTGGATATTTTTTCTCAACTATGGAACAAATGCACTCAAAAGAGTGGGACGCTTTTCCTCCTAGTGGCCTCGTTATAGCACAACCAAGTAGCCTATTAGCACTTAGGTTTGTCTACCTCAACTCTTAAAATGAAGATATAATATAGATTCTTCTAGAGTCTTATTCATCATAATGACGTGGTTAGCCCCTTTTTCATGAATTATGGCAGGTGCTGCAGCATCTTCTTGAATTGTGGTGGTTAAAGCAGGAAGGTCAACTTCCAAGTCTCATAAATTTCACATACAAATTCTGATTGATATTATTATTGTGTCATAAGAAAGGTATCTATGTGTGGAATAGGGAAAAAATGTTGTGGAACCAAAGAAGAAATTTTCTACCCCCAAAAAGTGATGTTTGATTCCTGGAAATGATTCTAGAAGGTTTTAGATCCCAATTTGCCAAGCTGGGTCTCGTGGGTAAAAAGGGTCCTATGAGTTGATTCCTCCACTTTTTCCACCTTAAAAGCGCTGAGAAGGATGAGAAACAATATAATGATTCAATATCGATCAAAAATCTCCATTTTTGGAGGATTTGGGTCCCCAGAATTTTCTATTGAATTAGGTGAGAAATGTTTTTGTCAACGTTCCCTTGGGTGTACCGTTTAGTTTTACTTGGAAGTTGTCATTTCAACCCAGTATGACAAAGTTTATGTTGCCCCTATCTTGTATTTCTAATTCTCTTCTAAAAAACTATAACTTCTATCAATGATGCTTAAGAATCTAGAGCCAAATCCACCATAGAAGGTAGGACTTGTTCCTCTTCCTAATTTAGCATCGAAGGTTCATAGAGTTTCAGATTCTCTACATTCACAACTAAGTGAATGCACATATGTGGCAGTAAACTAAGTTGATAAATGTTATCACCCACCTTTTCCAATATCTTGAAGGGACCATACTACAGAGCCTTGATATTCTTACCCAGCCCTCATAGCCTCTTACTGTTCAATTGTAGCAATACTCTGTCTCCCACCATGAATGATTTATTTGTTCTACGTTGATCATGCATGGCCTTATATTTCTCTTGGGACTTTTGTAATGTTTCTTATACTTGTATATGGATCTCTCTGATCTTCTCTATTCTTCTCTATAAAATTTTCAACCCTCAAGCCATCTCCTATAAGATCTTTCGTCATTCTTCCTTGCTGCTCATATGTAATGTTCAAGGGTGAAAACAACAAATATCCAAAACAAGTTTTAAATGGGGACTTTCCAATAGAAGTGTAGAATGCTCTATTGTAAGAATGCTTTATATATACCATATTTTCATCCCAAGTCTTTAAATTATTCTAGTTATATGCCCTCATAAGCTTCACCAAATTTGTGTTGACTACTTCTGTCTACCCATGTGTCTCTAGATGGAATGATGTAGATATCTTCAAATTTATGTCCATGTTCTCCGAGAATGTATTCCAAAATTCACTGACAAATATTGTGGCCTTGTCTAAAACGATGCTCCTTGGTATCACAAAGTGCACCTAGACCTATCGAAAGAACAAGTTTGTTGCTTCTTCCCCACTAATGATCTTTCTACAAGGAATTAGAATGCACATCTTGTTGAACTTAACTATCACAAACTGGTAGTCATGTCCCTCCCTAGTTGTTGGTAAACATTACACAAAGTCCATGCGTGTGATTTACAAAGGATGAGTGGGTATAAGTAAGGGGTGATATAGACCCCATTTCTTGTTGCTAGGCTTGTTCGTGCAACAAACCATGCATCATCTTATGAACCTAGCTAGATTCTCTTGCATCTTGGGCCAATACACACACCTTTACAAGTTGGAGATGATCTTCCCTACACCAAACATCCCTACGAGGTTGGAGGTATGAGCCTCTATAATTAGTTGCAATTGCTCAACTTTAGGAACACATAGCTTATCCAACCTGTAGAGTAATCCATCCTAGAGATGATATTCGACAATGTTGTCACCATCATGTACATGAATCTGAATTTTCAACTGCTAAAAGACCTCCTTCAAGTCCTCATCTCTAAATATGCCTCTTTGTATGCATCATGGGTGAATGGTTCTCTGTGCATGAAAGTTTTTAAAGATGTGATCTTTGATGTGGGTGGCCTTGAAAGTTTATCGGCCAACTTGTGTGCGCTTCCCTTCTTGTACTTAATCTCTAAATGAAACTATTATAGAAACACCATCCACATGTAATGTTTGGCCTGTTGTAGCTTACTCTGGGCCTACAAGTACTAAAGTTCCTAGTGATATGTGTGGATTATTGCATTCTTTCCTATCATATAGTGCTTCCACTACTTCATATCTTACCCCATAGTAGCATGCGGGCCTTCCTCCCTGCATCAAGACCAATACCATAACAAACACGTTCATATTTGTCTCCACCTCAAGGGCTACTACAATTTTGTTAGTTCCATAATTATTGCTTGACTAATCTTCTTCGTTAGCTCCTCAAAGGCCCTCTACTAACCATTTCCCCACTGGAAACTCTTGCCACTTGTTGTTATAGCATGGAGTGGTGTTGATACCACTAAAGACGAGGCTATCAAATTATGTAGATACAATGTTTTCTCAATGAAACTCGTGACCTTAAAAATTAGAGGAAATTTCAACCTAAAAGTGGCCTCCCGAGGAAAATTAATAAAATAAGGGTTATGAATTTTGGAGAGAAAAGAAGAAATCTATTCTTTTATTGTATTTTTGGCTTATCTCCTTATAGGTTTTCTCAAATTTCAAGTGTAGACACTCATTGGGTGTAGAATAAATTCCACATCCAACGAAGAACCACTATCCATACTTCTGAGAAGACCATATTAATAAAAATGAAGATATATTAAAAAAAACATGTTACAGGAAATTTCCAACTAAAGTGGCCTCGATGAAAAATAATTAAAATAATAAATAATGGCTATGAATTTTGGAGCGAAACGAAGAAAATTATAATTTATTGTATTTTTGGAATTATCCCTTATTGGTTTACTCAAATTTCAAGTGTAGACACTCATTGGATGCATAATAAAATTCCACATCCAATAAGTACCCATTATGCATAATTTTTAGAAGACCCACATTAATAAAAATTAAAGATACATTAAAAGATCACGTTACACACTTTTTTTATTATATATCTATTTTTTATCAATATGGGTCTTCTCAAAAGTATGTATAATGGTTAATCGTTGGATATGGAACTTAATTTTGTATTCTATGAGTGTTTAAACTTGAAATTTGAGTAAACCTATATTCAACACACCTTTTTAATGTAATTTTTTTTTTATTATCAACGTGGGTCTTCTCAAAAATATGCATAATGGGTACTCATTGGATGTGGAATTTAATTCTACATCCAACGAGTGCCTAAACTTGAAATTTGAGTAAACCTATCAAGAGATAAACCAAATGCAATAATAAAAAAAGTACTTTTCTTCTTTTCCCCCCAAAATATTTACATGTATCTGTTTTCAAAGTTAAAAGGTTTTGATTGGTTTACATATTATGTACATAAAATTTCATGTGCACATTTAGACTAAAATTTCCTCTAATTAACATTAGTAGGAACTTGCCATTTCATTATGGCCTCCATCTTCATAGGATCTATATTCAAATCTCTTCCATCTACCACATACCCTAGATACACAAACTGTTGTGCAAACTCACACTTCCTAAGATTTGCTAAAAGTTGGTGCTTCTTTAATGTCTCTAGCACCTGCATCAAATGTAATATGTGCTCCTCTGAGGTAGCACTATATACCAATATACATTGAAATAAATAATAATAAATGAATATATAAAATGGTGCAGTACCTAATTCATTAATCTCATCAACACAACTAGTGTATTACGTAGGCAAAATGGCACAGCTAACCACTGATACAAACCTTGCCTGGTTTTGAAGGTGGTCTTCTAGGTATCTCTTATGTGATTCTAGCTTGGTGATATCCATACTTTAGATATAAAGTATGGTCTTGAGCATGATCTTGCTCAATTCCCTATAACCTATATGCACTCACCAAGCCCCATCCATATTTGGCGTAATGATTATGGGGTGACCCAAATGGTGATATGCCTGGTCAAGTGACACACTATTCTATTAGTTGTTGCAACTTTTTCTTCTCCTCACTTGATTTTGTAATAGACTGCTTGTACAACCCAATGTTTGGCAATGGGGTGTCCAAAAATAGTTGGATCTCGACTCCACTACCCTCTTAGGGGGTAACCCATCAGCCTCCTGTAACACATCCATGTATGCCTATAGACACTCTTCCAATTATTTTTTATGTTTCTTAATACACCCAAGTAGGGATGATTTTCCTCTTACTATCTCTTCTACACACTTATTTTCTCTTAGGAACAATGAAACATAATTCTTAATGGAACTGATTAGTTTCTTGGCTTCATTGGCACTTATTAGTGCAATCTTTGGCTTTCCTTTGTGCACGTTTACCGTGAACAATTTTTCATCCTTGACAAACCAATACTAATTGGATATCTGCATTAATATTTCATCTCACATGTACATTTAGGGACTCCTAAAGGCAACTCCAAATACATCAAGGGGAACCACATCTAGTTTTATTTCAACAATAAAATTAACACTGATAACAAATCTAATTTTTGACTATTTTGTTACCTTAACCTTTTCATCCTTATTCACCCATCCCGTTGGATATGGGCTTAGATGATCACCAAATTTCAACACCAAATTCTTGACTAGCTCTGCTATAATGAGAATTTCCTATGATCTTGAGTCAAACATAGCATCAATCTTGGTCTTCTTGACTATATCTTTATATGGAAGAATTTGATCATTTACCTCCCTTCATGATGCTAAAGGTTACTCAAATTCTCCTCCTTATGCATTGATGTATAGACGATCTTCTCATCTGCATCTAAGTTTCTTTCAACTTGGTTTCCAAAATCAATGGCCATGAGATTCTGCTTCTTACTATTTTTCCTTTCGTTCTTTAGGTTAAGATTTGAATGTAACTTCCCATGCTTCTCCTTTGTATGCTTGTCAATGTTGAAGTGGTTGTTGGGATCTTCGAATTTATGTGTCGTGGTTTCCATCGTTTTATATTCTCCCCATTTCTACTTCTTATCCCCTCCTTAGAAGCATTATGTTGCTTCTTCTTCTTCGATCAACTTGATTTCCCTTTATTCAGGCCTATGTTTTCGAAGTATTGTTCCTATACTCAAGCCTTGTCCATCTATTTAGGCTTTAAAAACATCACTTTCTCCCACAGATGGCGATGTAGAACCCCCAAATACTCTAGGAGTAAATTTAGGTTCTTTGGGGAGATACCCAACATTACAACCAAATTTATGAATTCCGTGGTGTACTCTTGCATGCTTTTCCCCTGCTTTTTCCTAAAGTAGTACCACTAGCTTCACTGGTTCTCTTCATACCCAATAGGGTAAATTTGTGATTTTATGAGTGTTTTTAAGTCCTCTCACTTAGTCGCTAGAGGATCTCCCTCCAACTATTAAGGTATCCTTATGGCTTTCCCATGAAGTTAGGGCATGGCCCTCTAATTTCAACCATGAAAATGAAATATTTTGTTCTTCCTCAACTTGATGGAAACTGAAATACACTTCCAGATGTTGCAACTGTTGGTTTATCTTCAGAGTTTCAATCTTATTTTGGTATGACTTGATATCTACCTTCACTTCCATATTGAATAGGAACTGTGAATGATTCATGACACTTGAACTAGGTTGATCTTTTTCAAGTCCTTTATTTGGTTGGTTCTCTATTTTTTCCTGATCTTTTGATCCCCCTCTAATTTTTCCTCTACATTGGAACCCCCATCTTCTCCAACTATACCAAGCTTATTGCTTAGGATCACCATGAGGATATTTACAGTAAAATTTATACCAGTGACTTGTTGTTCCAAACGCAAAAACCTCTCCTTTGTAGGATCACAAGGGTTATTCACATATTTGTTGGCCATGAATAGGGTTTTAGTTCTTTTGGCCCAACCTATCTAGATCCCCTACAAATTTCCATGATACACGCAAACAGACCTCCTTTAATACAAATATAATATGTAAAATTTTGTGGGTATTCTATTGGACAATTTGTCACAATAGAATGTATAAAATTATACTTAAATTCCAAGATCTAGATTATTGCAATTTTATATCTCTATAGATTTAGATATTTGTGGATTAATATTAAAACTGTGCGCATGCAAATTAAAATTATCTAGAAAATAGAGAATGGAAAAATAAATCTCACAAACACATTTGACACACGATATGACCTAGGAAACCCTTTTAGGGGAAAAACCTAGTTGGAATGTGAGGTTTCTCTTCTATGATTCTCTGAATAGAAAATGTTAATGAGCACAAACATGTATGGCCTATGGCCTGTGGACTACTACAATGAACAAATCCTCTTTGTGTGCCCTATCTCCTAACCCTCTCGATTTTTTTGCTCAGCTATGGAACCAAGGCACTCGAAAGAATGGAACCCCTTTTCCTCCGAGTGGCTTGGTTATAACACAACTTGGTAAGCTACTAGTGGTTAGGTTTAACTACCTCAACTCTTAATCAAAGTTACAATATAGAGTCTTCTTCATCATAATCATCTGGCTAGCCCATTTTCCATAAATTATGGTGGCTAACATCACATCCTCTCAGATTATGGTGGGGAAAACAAGTAGGTCAAACTCTTACTATAACTTCCACATACATATTATGAATGACATGGTTTTTGTGCCATTAGAAGGGTCTCTATGTGCAAAATAAAAAAGAAGGTGCAATGATAAAGTAGAAAAAGTTTACCCTCAAAAAATTTCATTTAATGCCTCAAAATTCCCCCAAAAGGTTTTAGACCCCAATTTGTGAAACTAGGTCCCACTCATAAAAAGGGTCATATGAACTAATTCCTCCACTTTTTCCATTTTGAAAGCATTGATATGGATGAAAAACAATATAATGTTCCAATCCAGATCAATAGATGCAAAGGAATATGTCAACCATATGCTTGCTACTTTCCCTTACACAAAGTCTCTCTGCCATTTAGTTTCAAATAAAATTGGATAAGATTGTTAGTGACAAGGAGAGGATCTCTTGGTGGCATGGTTTGAATTGTGTTATGTTCAAGGGGTAAGATCCTTCAGGGTGGTGCCTCTGTTAATTTGTTAGGGTATATGACATGCCAGGAATAAAACCATTTTTAATGATCTTTTAATGCCTCGAGAGATCATCACAACTCAATCACTTGCTATATTATGCTTTTCAACTAAGCATCAAATAGTTCACAGTAGCAGGAATGTTACTCAAGATCGAATTGGTAAGTCTAGGTTGTGGGATTTTTGGATGGGGCACCCATGGTGAACCAAACCTTTGTGAGAGGTGCAATTTTGTTTTTAATAGAGTAACATTTTTTCTGTATCAAAATGGGATTATGTGAAGGTTCAAACAACCTTGGAGAATTAATGGCTTCTAAGCTCCTATTTCTTTTTTCCCTTGAAAATGATGTTCACTCTTTGCAAGCTTTTGGAGACTCAATGTTGGTTATAAATTGGGTCATTGGAGCAAGAAAATGCCACAATTTGGGGATTTTTCCTCCTGGCAATGAGATAGTTTGTTTAAAATATTCATTTAACATGTTCACTATTACTCATGTCTACAGGGAAGGCAACACCCAAAAAGACTACCTCTCTAAGGAAAACATTAGATCTGGATGACTTTGGAGTCTCAAAATGACAGACTATATGAGTATTATCATAGACCTTTGATGGACAGTGGTCCAGAAGCACTTATGCACCAAATGTTTAGACTTTATGATATGGACTTCTAAAATGGTTATATATATGTCAAATGAAAGCAACACATATATATTTTTTTGTATCAAGACATTATATGTGATTCTACCCTTTCGAGAGAATACACATTAAACTTTGATATCTATTTTTGTAACATTTTTTTTATGGCTTATTAATTTTTAGACAAAACTATAAAATCTACATATATAAGTACATGCTAAACATATATCTACAAAATATAATTTTATTTCCAAATATTAAATAATTATTTTTAATGAAGAAAAAAATTAATAATGATAAAAATAAATATATATCTAAAAATATAATTTTTCTAAATAATCAAATATATTTTTGTTATGAAGAAAAATATAAATCCATAATGATAAATAACATATACTACACAATGATTTTTATTTCCAACATAATTAAAATTATAATTTTTTTCATTAAAAAATGAAGAAAATTAATTTAGATAAAAATAAAAATAGATTCCTTTCCTCCCCTTTCCTCTCCCTTGATAAGACTAGTAAAAAAAATAAGAAAAAAATGAGGAAAACAATATATTTGTGTATATCTTCACGACTAGTCTAAAGTCTAAGTGATGAGTAATATATATATATATATAGCATGTGTAACAAGACCATGACACGCAAGTTTTTGTGAACACCTTCATTTATGGACCATGACACCTTTGTATGGACACCATTAGACACAGTTTGTATAACGAAGATGGTGTTGATGTATGTTTGACAGATCCTCCATCAACCCATCCTCCACCTGCATTCCTTGCCCACGCTATCACCCACTGATCATCACCCAGCCTTCTAGAAGTTTACATTTATATACTTCAAAAACCCATTTGTTTCTAGTGGAATTTTGCTTAAACACTCTGAAACTTAGACATAGTTGTTTGTATAGTATGAAGACATCATATGTTCCATGTCAAGGTTCCAAATGAATGTAGCTTGCTTGGATTGTCTTCCTTCCTGCATGATGCCGAACAGTCCAGATAATAAAGAATTTCATGTATATAATATAGTAATCAATACACTATGGTTTCTAATCTTGGGCAGGATTATCTATCCTCAGTAATCAATACAGCATGGTCTCTAATCTTGGGCAGGAGAATTATTGTAGACATATTTTTTTTCAGTTGAATATATATATCTATAGATATAATACAACACTACTGGTTATGGATTGTGTTCTGAATCTTCCCTCCACGATTATTCATTACCTTCTGAATATTGAAGTTCAGTTACCTGTACTTTGTTGATTTGTAGATGGTCAGCTATAGCCTCTTATCTTCCAGGAAGAACAGATAACCAGATAAAGAATCGCTGGAATACTAAACTGGAGAAGCAACTTCTCTTAATGGGAATTGATCCAGTCACTCGCCGGTCACTTCCTACGCCAGATGATATGCATTCATTCATACCATCCTCTTCAACTGTTGAATCTTCCATAGCTGTGAGACGCAATACTGCGTTGGTAGAATCTGAAGAAGGACGAATCGCCGGAGGCTATGTGAATAACATGTGCAATCGGCAACCATCCCAAAGTCGGAATCTCTTGAGCCCGATTAACAACAGTGTCAAACCTCCGGTGTGGGCTCAGGTACCAGGAGCACGCCCATTCTGTGAAAACTCGTTGCCTTCTATTTCAATGGATCGATTACCCGGCCCTAGTACATCGGGATGGCTATATGGCTTCCGGAACGAGATCAATCACAATTTCAATTCAACGCTGAGGAATCCTATTGAGTATAATACAAATTTAAGAGAAGCCTTACAATTCTCCAACATGGAAAGGAAATCAGAAGGGGCGGCTGACACGAAAAACTCTTCAGGAATACCTAACAGTCTTAAAAACAAGACGGTTGTGCTATCCGATGAGGAAACCATGTACGACGAGTCCAGGCCTTCTTACAAGGGTGGAACATCAGAAATTCTTGAAGACGCCATTCAATATTACCCGGATGACCCGTCGGGATCATCAATAAGTACTGCAGATATACCAACAGCGAGAGCAGATCTACTCAATAAGGGGTACGAAAATAACTACTGGTATAACTTGTTAAATTTAATTGAAAGCAATACGCCAGAATCTAATTTGATCATTTAAGGCTTAAGCACGTCTACTATATTTATTGCTTTTGTTATACCTTATTTTTAAGGTGACGAAATTCATTAGAAGACAGTTGACGGAATTTTTACATGAAATAATCCAGTTCAACCTTACTCTGCTACTATAGTCTCCAGTCAATAACAACTTTATGTTCTTGAATTGTTTCGGAATGTATCTGTTGCACCAGAGAGTTGAACGGCCTGCAAGCAATCTTCCCTGTCGATTGACATTAATTCCGACACATAAGAAGCTTGCGTGGATTACTCCATTACTCTGCATTTTGTGATTAAATAATCTTCTTTTGACGAGCATTCGAGCATGGGAGTTCTTGAGCCTTGTGGCTGTTTGTAAGAACAGTTGGAGATTGAGTTAGTTGGGAATTCTTTAGTTTTTAATATTTAAATCACTTGAGCCATAATCCAATGAATATGTATTTTTTACTTTAAATTGTACAAATTTGATATTAGCTAAATCCACTAATAACATTTACTTGCTATGATATTAACTAAATCTAGTAACAATATTTTACATGTTATTGAGTTGTTAGTATTTTACTTGTTATTGACTTTTTTATTTGCTATGACTGGTTACAACATTTACCGGTCCTAACAAGTAAAATTTATTAACCATATTTATTTGTCATGGTAAAGAAGAATTAAAGTAAATAATAATATTACATAGATAAACATGTCCTAGCATAAAATTTGAACCCAAGTTTAAAACACGTGTGATAGCAATCCAGATAAGGAGGACGAAAACAAATTGTCCCACCCCAAGACCTACGCTCCTCGACTAAATTGTAGATACTCTAAAGAACAAGAAATACTTCCGGTCTTTAGGAACGTCTTACCAAGTTTCAAGAGCTGGTGGCATTTTCAAGCAAGGAGTATTGTTTGGATTAATACTTGCTATGCATTGTGATACCCATGTCTTCAGCCCGAACCTCATATCCACAGGCCTGAATGATTTGCATGCATACTATTGCCATGATTTTGCAGAGCGTGATATTTTCGAGTTTATTCCGGTTCCTGTTGTCTTTTTATTTACCTCAATATCTATTTAATTCCCACTCATTTTTTTCCTCCGTATGTTGTGTTTTTCATTCTTCTTTTACTTGTGTTATGGTTACCTGGCTTTGTCAAAAGGCGAAGTGGGTTTGCGTCTTTGAGTCTAGCAGGGAGTTTTTTGGGCCAGTTTTGGGGTGGGTACTCTGGTTCTATTATTATTTTCTCATTCTTTCATCTCGGTAATTTCATTTTATTTGAGTATTTTCTCGTCATTTATGTCACAAATAACTTTCTCATGTCACCTGGTCACAAGAATATGAGAGTTATGATTATATTTTTTTCTATCCATCGCATTCTTTCATGCGATCTGGTTATGACGAGGATATAACCGAGTTATCGTTGTATTTTTGTTTTACCCTTCTCATTCTTTCATGTTGGTCATTTCAGTGGAAATTTCATTTTATTTGATATTTTCTCCTTTGAGTTATGTTAAAAAATGTTCTTGTTATCACAATGTTGGTGATTTTACTTTATTTGATATGTTTTTCTGAATAGGGTTGAAACTTGGATTTCTATTTACCCGTTATACAAAAAAAATTCTATGTTTTGGGTTTTTATTTTTCATGTCAAGAAAAGTTATGTTTAAGATTTTGCCCCAAAACATGATGTTTCAATAATAAATCAACCCTCCACCAAAAAAGTTTTATTAAAAAATTACCATTCAATAACATAGTTATGTTAAAAACATTCATATATTTATAATAAGGAAAAAAATGACCATAACACAAAAATGACTTATTAAAAGGGAAAATTTGAAGGATGGAAATTTATTTTAAATTTTAGGAACCTTGGCAAATCTTACTACTATAGAATATGCAATTTGTAAAATGTTTCGCAATTTTTTTGTAAAATTCTTCAAATTTCTAATAATTTAATAGTCTCTATTTAAAATTTGGGCTATTTTTAAGATAAGACAATTTTGTACTATAAAATTTGGGCAAATAATTTTTAGAAAAAATGGAAATTAACGAATTTTTTTTGGAAAAAACATGCAAAATTAGCCCACTTGCGAACGTTAGCCCCTAAAATTTTCCGTGCTTATTAAATCTTGAATCTTTGTTTGAAACTGCATGAAACACTCACAATAAAATCTTTAGAATCAAATCAAATGTCGTTGACCCAAACGTACCATAACATTGGTATATATGATGACGTATGACTAAGGAAATATTATAAGACATATAAAATGCCCAAGATAATAAAACTATTCAAAATTATCAATAAAAACTCAAATTAAACTATTCAAAATTATCAAGTTACTCAAAAATAGAATATACAGATAATATGTATATCTTCCTTAGGCACACATTAATTTACATATAAAATTAGTTTATGAGATTAGCGACAGTGCAACTATTGAAGTAGCAGAAGCAACCTTACGCCCAACACTTGCCATTGTTGGCATTTTCTTTATTTATGCAAATCTTAACGCAGTCATCTTCATCATATGTGCCATACTTTCTGCTTGCATTGTCGCATATAAAAGAAGAAGTCTCATTCCCAAATTCTACCAAATATATTGCATTAACTAACAAACACTCACAAAAAATTCAAATTCATTCATTTTCAAACCCAATTTAGATACTGCTTGAGGACATCAACAACAACACCAACACAAAGGTTGTTATTGTAAGGACCTGTTATCCTGAATGCGTCCGCCCAAAGTGCGACCGCGACCAACAAGGGGCACGCACTTGGAACAACATGAGGAGCGAGCTTGACTTGGCGTGCGAGATGTTATGCGAGCACATAATAGTTGAGCGATCATGGTATTTATATGAGCTTGAGAAGCATGGAGCGAGTACCCACGGCCGACCCACGTTTGGAGCAAGCCGACATGTATCATGGGCGAGTTGTGATGGAGTAGGGGATTGGACGAGTTGGCTTGACTCGCCCTACCGTTGGTATAAGTTAACATTGCGTGGAGCTCATTCGATCATCCAACATTCACTCATCGCTCAACAAGAGAGGTGCGTAGGACAAAGTGAAGGCGCAACAAAGGAAGGAGGGCGCAGATTGGTGATGCGCCCGTTCTTGGGTGAAGTCGCACGGAAGTGAATGCACATCTTAGTCTTGGGTGAAGGGCATGGGCAGGGTTGCCTGTCGGTTGGAGAAGGGCGTGCACGGGTGTGTGCTGCCCAACTTTGTGCGACGACTTGGTACGGGTTCTTGGGTGAAAAGGGGAGCACCCACCCGTCATGCAAGTGTGCACGGAGGAGAGTTGGTTGACACAGTGAAGGCGTGCAGACGGGCGGGTGGGTGAGGGCATGTCATGCACGACGGAATGGTGGAGACGAAGGTTGGAACCAAAGGTTGTAGAGTTGGGCAGGCTGTACTATGTGCTGTTCCACACAATTTGGGCGGTTTCCAAGGGTTGGCAAGCGAGACTGCGTGTGGGTAGGTATACACGGGTTGGGTGTCTATGGACCAAACGAAGTGCGAACCGATGAAGATGTGCGACAAGGCGAACGACGGGTTGGTGAGTCGTGTGGCAACCGTGCAGAGGTGCCGACAAGCTGGGCAACAAAGTTTGCCGAAGTTGTAAATTTGGCTAAGTATAAATTTGGGGTTTCCCAAGGACTTAGCCCATACTTTGTAAAAGTGAAGATTGTATAATATATTGATATCGGCAGACTCATATTGCAGGGATTTTCCCCTCCCTTTATACTATTGTGCATTTCTTTTGTATAATGGTATTGATAATGAATGTGTATGGGTGTTCACTGGTATAAAGGCACATTAATAATACATGGTAACGAAAATAAAACTAAGTATGGAATATTAAGTCATAGTCTACAATTGTAGGTATTGGTGAAAAAAAACAGTTGGTAGTGCCGCACCTCACCTAGCACGGTCGGAAGACTACCGTAGGCTTGGGGGTGTGACAGTTGGTATCAGAGCAGGTGAAGTGCAGAGGAGATTTGCGGGTGAAGCCGATCCCACTGCACTATCATGACAGTTGGTATCAGACCTCGGTTGGAGCTGGTAATAGAGCAAGGTTGCTCGTAACAAAGTGAAAGCATGTACTTACACGTGAAGGAAGTCGATTCCACATACAAGTGGAACAAGGGCTGGTTCATGATTGCACGGAACTTGGTGAAGCTAGTGAAACAAGTTTAGCAGAGGTGAAGCTTCATGCTTGGGCCAAGTTGAACGACAAAATGGTAGGTTTGGAGGAATGTGAAGGGAAGCTCTTGCTTACCTTATACAGGTTGAAGCAGATGAAAGAGGAGAATCCCCTGATTCGAGAGAAGCTTGCAGTCTTGGAAAAGAATGTTGAAGATGAACTTCTTCAACTTTGATGGACAATGCAGCAAGATGAAGTTGCAGATTGTGCTACCAAGGAAGAGGAAGCCGTGATAGTTGAAGATGTTGCAGACATGACCATGATGAAGGACAAGCTTGAGATTGATAAAGTTGGACCAAGATCATGCTATTTGCAGACATGGATACATGAGGATACTCATATGGAGGAGCCTCATGATGATGAAGTAAGTATTGATACTTGTGTTTCACTTGAGCATTTGGTAGATGGACTGTATGTAGGGAAGGGCAAAGCCAGTTTGCCGATGCAAGGGAGCATCTTACCATGGATGTCTTTGATGAGACCTTGTATGGAGAAGCAAGGATTGTTGACTGTTGTAGGACGTGTTGTGGTTATTTGTGGCCTTATGGTAGAAGATACAAAGGCCCGTGACAAGTGAAGAACACGACGATCATTGCGGATGAATGGGTCATGCTTTAGTCACATTGGCTAAGTGCCCGGCATGACTCATGGATAGATTGGAGGGCACACACTTGAGTTTCTTGGGTGGACTTCTCATGGCCGAGACCAAGAGCAAGTCTTGGTGGAACCTTTAGTGGGGGAGCTATGATGGAAGGG
>APFE031529901.1:24539-41821 GCA_000404065.3 Pinus taeda | reverse complement strand
AGATAGCCCCCCATCTTAGTGGGAATAGCAGCATCCGAGTGGACACTATTCCCGATAACAATTGGGTGTGTGATATATTCTTTCTACGACTAGTCACACATGTAGAGGGGTCACAGGGGGTGCAACCCCCCTATCGAGGGGTTTCATAGGGGTGGTAGCCCCCTACATGGGGTCTGGGGCACCACCCATGAAAAATAAATTGGACCCTATATTAGGTGGGTAGACCTACCTATGGTTTTGTGCATGGGTTTTGCACATGGTTTTGGGCATAATGGTTTTCTGCCCATGATATTTTGTAGATTTGATCAAGGTAACTATGGTTATGTTCTAATCCAGGGTTAATGGATTAGGGTTTATAAATGCTTCGGCATGTATATATATCTATTGCAAAATTGAAAGGAACATAATGAAAAATAAATTTGGTAGTCTCAGTTTTGGGATCCAGGGGAAAATCTCTATGTCTTTATTTTATATTCTCATCATTATTTATTTTCTATTTTTAAAATTCGTATGCAGGCAATTTTTGTACAGGATTAATACCTACATGGTGGTCAAGCACTTGATGAAATAGGAGAAGCCATGGGTTCTTCTACAACAAACCAAACTTGAGGAAAAGGAAATCAATAAGGCATCTAAAATATTTTGGAGACAAAGTAGTGGATTAGCATAAGAATCAAGCGATGCTTGAGTCAATATAGGTATGTATTGGTCTAAAACTCATTTCAAATTAATATATAGTCTCAAAACACAATTTTTAATAAGTTTTCTTCTCGAATGAAAGGACTCTTGTGAGAAAATTCCTATCATCAATATTTATGCACCAGTTCAATATGGTGATAAAGCAAAATTTTGGGATTCCTTAAATATTCTGAAAGAGAAGGATTGGTATCATAATTACATAATGGGGGAAGATTTCAACCTCACATTATGATTTGTGAAGAAGCATGGAGGATGTTATACAAGGGGTCCATTCCAAGAACGTATGAAATATATGATAAGTGAATTGGACTTGGTGGATATCCCAACTAAAATTGGGAAATACAACTAAGCAAATCATCGCAATGGCGATAGCCATATAGTAGCTCAATTGGATCAATTCTTAATTCATAGTAGCTATTTACTAAATGGATTACAATGCAACTCCTCCATTTTGGTGTGTGGAGCATCAGACCATTGTCTGATCTCCTTGTCACTACATTGTAGGGAGAAATTAGGTTCAATAATGCTTACATACAATACAACATAGTTGAAGGAAGACAGTGACATAGATTTAATCAAGAAAACATGGATAACACCTTTCACAGGTTCACCTTCATATGTCTGGGAGGAAAAGTTGAAATTTGTAAAACAAGCTATAAGAAAATGGATAAAGCAATCACATCAGCCCCTTGAGAAAAGGTGCCAAGAGATAATAAATCAAATACAATAGCATCAATGTTTGATTGAGGATATTATTGTAGAACCATTGCATATTGAAAAATAAAAGGAGCTAAGAAAGGAAATATTTATAGTGAGAAGACAATAGGAACAATTATGGAAATTAAAATCTTGAAGTTTGTGGCTTCAAGCGCAGGATTAGAATACATCCTTTTCCATAAAAAAGAAAAATATCATGAATTAAAGAATATAGATAAAGAGATTTCTCTTAAAGGAAGACTGAAATTAACTTCCTTTGAGGACATCAAGCTAGAATCTTTTCATCATTTCCAAGCCCCTTATTGCGAGAATAGAGAGGTTGACATGTCCCAAGCTTGGGAATTTATTCATTGTATTTCTCCCATTATGTCAAACTCTACTAAATTATCTTTAACCAAAGAAATTTAAGAAGCAATAGTGCTCAATGCAATTTGGAACTTGCACCGAGATAAGGCCCTTGGTCCAGATGGTTTCACTATAAGTTCTTTAAGGACCTTTTGGATCATGATAAAAAATTATTTGTTAATGATGTTGAACAACATAAGAAAAAGAGAAGATTGATAGGAGTATTTATTCTTCTTCTAATGATCTTCTTATAAAGATTTGAATATAATGAATTTGAATCGATTTTGTGTCATTCCATTATGCAACCTGACCTATAAAATTCTAACAAAGATAATTGCAGCTAGATTGAAAAAAATTCTTCCAATAGTTATCTAAGAAAACCAAGGTAGTTTCATCCAAAACAGGCAAATATTGGATAATATAATTTTGGTCCAAGAAGAAATTCACTCAATTAAGGAAGCCAGTGAGTCAGGCATGGTGATCAAATTTTACATGGAAAATCCCTCTCATCAAGTAAGGCACTCATTTCTTTATTTAATGCTTGAAAAATTGGGATTATGTAAATAACGTATTTGATGGATTAAATAATGCATTGGTTCCCCTTGGATTGCAACCCTAGTCAATGATCAACTTTTTTTTTTTTCATCTCATGGCTTAAGATGATGTTTCCCTTTGTCTCCCCTTATTTATATTATAATGGCTGAAAATCTGAGTAGAAACTTGGAGAAATCGAAAAAGGAAGGAAAATTTGTACGGTTATGTATAGCACGAAATGTTAAGGGGGTGAATCATCCCCAATTTGTAAATGATACTCTGTTGCTAGGGGGGGAATCCAAAATAATTGTGGGACTCTTCAAAAATATTCTAGACTCATATCATGACCTATCTAGGGTGGATGATCAATAAATGGAAATTTTAGGTATATGGGTGGAACTCTTCTTAATCCACTCTCATTAAGATAATAAGGATTATATAATTCCAAGCTACATTAGCATTGAGGTTCTTTAAGTATTTTTCAATCCCCATTTCTCTGAGGGATTTGACGCAGATGATTGGGAAGAGGTCTTATAAAAAGTGAGGACAAGAATATAATATTGCAGAGCATAATGGTCAAACATGGCATGAAAGGTAGTTTTAATAAAATATGTTCTACCCTCAATTCCAATTTATATTGGATCAGGATTGCTTGTGCCCAAGGGAATAATAAACTAAATCAGTGGTTTGTTGCAGAAGTTGCTCTCAAAAGGGGGGAAGAATAATGAAAGTAAATTCCATCTAGTAATTGGAAAATTGTTAATTTGCCTAAAAGTGTTGGAGGGCTAGTAATCAAAGACCCTAAATTTATGAATTTAGCATTGGGTGCTAAAATTGTGTGGAGGATTCTTTCACAATCCAAAGAATGGTGGGATTTGGCATTTATTCAAAAATATTTTCATAAAAACTGGCTAGACAAAGGATCTAAAATTTGGAAACTATGCAAAGAAGTAGCTCCTATAATCCTATACAAATTGGGTTGGCAAGCTAGGAATGAGTGTCTATCAATCTTTGGAAAGACAATATTTCTACAACAAACCTTGCAATAAAAATGAAGAGGTAAAATAACTGGCAAATTGGATGGAATCTAAGGGACTCACTAAGGTGTCTAACATCTCACAGTGGGATTATGATGGAAAATGGATTGGTTGGAATTTTTCAGATATCCCTCCAAATCTCATTCCTTGTTGGTTATCCCTGCTCAAATATTTAAAGGGATCTTCTCCCATTACAACCACCTGATTAGATAATCGAGTTTGGATGGGTAGTAAGAACATTATATAGTTAGTAAATACGGGGTATGAAACATTGATTCAAAATTTACTAAATCATGATTTAGATTGAATTTGGAATATAATATGGAACAAAGATGGCATGCCTAAATTATTTTTGTTTTTGTTGGGAAATGGTTCATGGAAAAATAGTGATACCATAGAATCTTAAAAAAAGAAATCTACATGGACCTTCTCGATGTGTTTTCTGTGAGAAGGTAGAAGAATACATCTTGCATATCTTTAAGTAGTGTCCCTTTTCCATGGAGGTCTAGAAATTTGTGTTTGTAAAGGTTTTATAAATCAAAATTATCCTTGGGGATAGATAGGAAATGTTTGTGCAGTGGAAGAAAAAACTCCCTTAGCAACAGAGAACAAAATCAATAACTATGAGAAACTAGATGGCTATGACAAAATATATTTTTTGAGTGATTTGAATAATTATTAATCAAGCTATATTTAATAACATCTTCCCAAATCCAATTATATCAGTTGTCAAAGTGCAACAATTTCTCCTCGAAATTATTACACCTCGAGGATACGATTTGAAGGAACTTAATGACTTGTCTCTGAGTGAAGGGGATTGGATCAATCTTAGTAAACCTTCAAATCAAGCTAACAACTTCATATTCAAGTATACTGCACTCAAATTGCATATAATAATAATTTATCTTGATGAATTTTAGAGTGGGAGAAGAAACAAGAATCAATATTCCCTCTTCTTCAATAGTTTTTTAAAAGGTAACCCTAGGGAGGCAAAAGTGGGAGGGGTTATTTTATGAAGAACGCGAGATTCAGTAGGGTATATGCATGGAGCTAGGATATACTTTTTAGAAAATATAGGGTGTGTTTTAGTGAGAAACGAAATATTGATCGAGCCATTTCAACTACTCGATCATGCAGTGTTTAGCACTCGATCAATATACTTAAAGGGCTTAAACATATATCAATCAAGTGTTTAAAAAAACCATCGATCGAGCACATATGTAACCTGAATTAGGACCTCGATCAAGCTCCTATTCCATAGTATTTAACATAAATTCCATCAATCAAAGTTGGTGTGTGGTTGAGATCCTAGTCCATAGTATTTGACATAAATGCCATTAATAAAAGTTGATGCGTGGTTAGTTTTTAAATGGCTCGATCGAGCCATTGTTTAACCAAGTTCATGGTTCGATTGAGCTATTTGAATTTAGAACTCAAGTGCTAGATCGATTTTTTTAAGTTCTTGATCGAGCTACTAAGGTCCTAAAAATCATAGTTTTAGCACCCCTTCTACAAATTTCTCTACAACTACATTTTGTACCCTAGTGGGTTTAGGGCATAATTTGTCCTTAAGTGGCAGAGTTAATCATGTTGTATTCGTGAAGGAATCATCTATCCAATGGAATACGAGTACTACACTTTCAAATTCATATGATATTTTTCATCTAATTTCTTTTAAACATAATCAGTTTAAATTTATTTTGGATAGTTTCAAAGGGTTGAATAAAAAAATAAATAACATAAAATATTCACAACGAAAAAATTTGAAAATTTATCACTATCTTCATTTAAGAGTCATATTAAAAAGGGTACTCTTTGTTTTTCAATTTATTTAAAAATTTGAAAAATATGTTACGTGAACACATGTGTCTTCAAAATGAAATTGAAATATTACTTTTCCAACTTCGAAAAATAATAATAAAAAAAATTTTGCATAAAAAAAAAAAATAATAATATGAAAACTTATTTATCTCTTCATAGATCACACACACACACATATTGTTGGAACAAGGAATTACTGGGGGGGGGGGGGGCGGGGTGTGAATCACTAATAGTTAGATTCTTGAATATTTTTCCTAAATATGATTTTAATACTTTTTATTTTCTATTACTTATGAGAGAATTCATTCATAAAGAAAGTGACCAACAAGTTTAGGCATTCATATGTCCATACTGTTAACGCCCAGGTTGTTCCCTTTGACTCCCAAGGGAATACGGCCGGGGTAACTACTAACCAATCTTTGGACTACAGCTTCTAGCCCAGCTGTAATCAGAGAGGGCTCTCTCTGTAAGGTTTGTCATTATTTTAATGGAGTTTTTAGGCTAGTTATGAAATGAATGTTTGATTGTTTTATGTTTGGTTGGGAGGATGATTCTGATAGTTTTAGAGTGTTCTCTACAGGTGAAACTAATCCATTGGGCAATGGGGTCTGTAGCTGTTGTTTCCTTGAAATCCTGGCTTAAGTGCAGCTGGAATTACAGGGCCTGTATGTATTTCATAAAACAAACTGTAAATTGTGAGGGTGAAATGAGAAACAACTAGAAAAGAGCATTTAAGGATTCTTCACTGAGCTGGGTAGTGGGAAACAAGTCTATTACTTTAGGAGCAATTACTTGAATTCCTGAAACAATAGATTACTGTGATGATATAGTGTGAAAGGTAGCATTTAAGAATTACTCTTTCGGTACCATAACTAAAGAAAACATATGAAATAGCTTGGATTGAGCTCAGGGTAATCAATGATTAAGTCCTGAGACTATTCTTTTTCCTTGCTATTTAGATATTGAGTACATGGAAAACATGAAAGATATATGAAAGTATAGCAAACATATATATAAAAGAGAGTAACAAGAAAACTTATTGAGCCATGGAATACACAGGAATCCTGCAACTTTCAGCCATACACCAGCAAGACATCAAGAGACACAATGCTTCTGGAAATCCCATCATCCTTTGTATTAGTTGTCTGAAGATTTACAATATAAGAGTAACAGAATAGATATCAAGAGATTTCTTACATCCGGAATCCAACCCCTGCTAACAAATGCGAGGGGAAATATATAGAAGTCTAATACAAAATATCTCAGGCATTGAGTCATCTAAGAGGGAAAATATCTTCCATCACTCGTACAGGGTTTGCAGATGAGAAGTTATTACAATCTTAAATGAGTTATAAAGGCTCTTAACTCCTGTCAGAGTAATTTTGACCTTTGGGGCTCACGGAGTCGGTTGAGCGGCTTTAACATAACTGCTGAATGACGTGTCTGTGCAGCTGTTACTTCCTGTGTCTTCTTGGCCCTGTCACCTGTGACTGTTGATGCTGCTGTTGTGGCTGAGTACCTGTGCTGAGTTGGCTCAGCCTCTGTCTTCATACCTGCTGATGTGTCTTTGTCCTGCTGTGTATGAGATTCAAACTGTTTGTTGAAGAAAAAACCGAGATTACTGACTTTGGTTCAATAGTAATCGTATCAATTCCTCCCATGTATCTGATGAAGGCAACTGATGTTTCAAAATTGGCCCCATGGTCTCATCAACCTCTGTATACTTATAGAAGTGAGGGGGCTCATCAAATAAATGTGCAATTTCATTTCTAATAAAAAATAAATTATCTACTCTATCAAAAAGAATTTGCCCTGTTACTGGGCCTGCTTCTGAAGATGTACTAGGTGCCTCTGCAATCTATGTTGCTGCAAAATTGCTTACTCTCTTGACATATTTCTCATGGGAGAGTAATTTTCCTGAAGGATCTAATAGGTTGGGGAGCCCCCTGTCCTGCAAGGCCATAAACCTGTTCTGAAATTTGTTGATATCAGCTTGCATATCCTGGATTCTTCTGTCCAGGGTCTGAATCATGTTTCTCATTGTCAGGACTCTTCTAATTAAGGAGATAGTCTCAGTCCTGTTTCCAATCCCCATTCTTACCAGCTGGGAACTTATTCTGTAGTTCAGCACTTCTATCATCTTGGGGGAAATCTCAGGCATATTGCCTAGAGATGCCCTTGCCCTCTGCATTTCTTTTCGTGCTCTACCAATGAGTGCCACTTGCTCATATATGGCCTCAATATATTCCCACTGGTTTGTTATTGACTGGCCAATGGTGGTCCAGATGACCCTCTTGAGCTCTGCTGTGACTTTATCCAATGTGAGCTCTTTTTCTAGCTCAGCAATCCTCTTTTTCAGGGCCTTTACCTCCCTTTCCCTCTCAGCCACATTTTGCTTTGATTTGTCATATTTCTCATTTATTTTTGCCAGGCTGTCCTGGGCTTGGCTGAGCTCAGACATCTGGGACTCCAGTACCTGTATTTCTTTCCTCAGCTTCTGCATGTCTAGGCTTTCAGCCTGCTCTGTTGTCGGTGCTGAGGTGGTTGGTGCTGTGGTAGTTGGAGCTTCTTGCTGCACTTGTTGGCTGGGAGGGGCAGTGTCTTGAGGGGTTTCCTCAAGGTTTATTGTTCCTGGAGGTGGTTGTGAGGTTTGCCCTGCCTCCTTCTACTGCAATGTTGCTTCCAATGTGGCTCCTGATTCCTGCAGCTTTTCTTGTGTTTGGATGAGCTCCTTGTATAATGTCATTAGTAAGGAAGCTGCATCCTTTTCTTGCCTCTGCTGGGCAACCTCATCCGTTTGTGGGTGGAGAGGTGGTGGGATTTTCAATTTCTTCTTTATTGCTGCCATATCAGCATCCCTCAGTTTGAGGACTTGTTGTACAGCCTTAACATCATTGGGGTCATGCCCAAACTCTATTATTATTTCCTCTAAGGCTTTGATCCTGTTATCTTTAGCTTGAGAGGAAGCTTTTTCCAACTCAAGCTATGCTGCAGTATTGTTCAGGCTATTTTGCAGCCTGTAGTTGACTAAGGTCTTATCAGCCAAGGTGGCATAGACCATCTCACCCGTCTGTTTGTGGAGCTCAATTTGATCCATTGGGTGGATGTCTTTTGACAGGACCTCCAGATTGGTCCTGATATAGTCTGCAGTTGTTTGTGGTTGCTGCACTGTTGGAGTGAAGTGGCTCATGGTCATCTTTCCCTCTTGCACATCAAATGCGGACATGAGCCTTTGTTGGTTTGAGGGAGCCATATTCAGCAGGTGATTGTAGAGCTGAATCTTCAGTGGTTCACTCCTTCTCTTTGCATCTTTAAACTGCTGTTTGATGCTTGTTCCTGCTCCCTTTTGTTGAGCTGAGGAGCTCACTTCTCCCAGTGCTGCCCTGTCTTGCTCCTGTTGCAAGGAGCTGGCAGAAGCCTCCATGCTTGGCATTTCCTCTTCTGAGAAGGGATTTAACCTTTGTCTCTTCTCAGGTGATTCTGTGAGGGGAGTCTCCCTTTCTCTTTTTCTGCTAACGTCCTCCCTTTGAGGGGCTTGGAGGACGGAGGAGTCAACCCTAGAATCCTGCCTTGGAGGTGCCATTGGTGTTGTCTGTTCTTTGGTGGCCATTTGGGCCTCTCCCGTTTGCTTTTGCTGACCCTGTTGGTCTCCTTGCTGCTGTTCCTGTTGGGGCTGCTGTTGTTGATCCTGTTGACCCTGTTGTTCTTCCATGACCCTTTCCTTGCCTTTGCTCTGCCCTTGATCTGTTGTTTGCATTGCCTCTTGCTGTGTTGCAGAAGATGAAGCAGTTGCTCCTGTTTGAGGCTTTGGCAGAGTAAGTACCTGAGAAGGAGATTCCAAGTCAGCCATTTTTAACAAATGCCTCCTAGCTCTTTCAACTAGTTCTTCTTGGGTGACTGGTTCTTCCAGTGTATTTCTTCTCCACTTTGGTTGGTTGGCATGTCTTTGGATGTGGAGCAAGCTCACATGCTCATAGCCAGAGAGTTTGCATTTCTGTCTTTTCAAGGATATGAAGTTGTTAGGGTCATAGGGCTTCCAAAGGAAGCTTTGTTTTAGGCCAAGGCCTTCTAGCATCCTGTCTGCCTCTTCCCATCCTTCTCTTTTATTTAGGATAAAGTGGCCAAGTTGGTTTCTCACTTTAAGCTGTGCCTTTTTGCCCCTTCCTGCAAAGTGCACCATATCGGCATTGCCAAATTACCTGAAATATTCCAAGGCAAAGAGTCTCATTGGCACATACCTGGGAAATTTGTATGGGCGCAACTCACACCCATATATTCTGATCACAGTGAAGTGTTGGTAAAAGTAGCAATCCCCTATGCTGTAGGCACTGGATAGTTGCAGAATCCTCTGCATCTCATCAGAGAGTCTTGGAGGGGGTGAGGTTAAAAAGAGAGACATAGCTGGATGGATGAATAAGTCTATGAACTCAGAATATGTGTATGGAGAGTATGTGAGGATGTGGAAGACTGAGGTCCAGTATACCACTGACCTTGGGTTCCCTGCTGCATCAGTTCTCTTGATCTCAAAGGAGAACTTCTCATGTTGGTGGTACAGAATGAGATGATATATGTATGAGGTGTATCTGAACACCTTCTCTCTGGACAAGTGTAGAAATTGCTCATGTATCTTGTCTGAGATGTATGTGGCATAATCATAACAAATGGGGGTCTTGCCGGGGGAAAACATTATCATCATCACTAAAACAGTTTCCTCAATAAACTCCATTGATTTGTATCCCAAAACTGAGGTTATCATGTATGCCGGGTCCAGACCCAGTTGATTTAGGTAGCCATAAAAAATGGGAGGGTGCAGCACTATGTCAGAGTTTGTGATAAATAACTGATTCAACTTTAGGATCTGTGCTTCTGTCAGTATCTTGGCTCCTTGGTTGATCAGGTCCAGCAGGGACAAGGGAACCAACTTCTTTTGGTTTTTGAACTGGAGCATCTCCCTGATGGCCTCAGGGGTGGCGTAAAACACTACTACACCTTCAGGGTTGAGCACAGCCCTCTGCATAGGGTCATAGTAGACAGCACATAGGTGAATCAGGTCAGGGAACTGGTTGACCTGAGGCAGCTTGAAGATTGGGAGGGAGGACTCCCAAATGCCTAGAATATCAGTTCCATCTTTGTGCTTAGCCCTGAGCTCATTTAGCAGATGAATGTGGAACTTGCATTTGGATGGGCTGTCCTCTGAGATTTGGTAATCTAGGTTTGCCAAATCTTGCCACTCCAGCTCTCTCTGGGGGGCATTCAGGGGAGTAACATTGAGGGCTACTGATGCCGAGGGGGTGTCCATGTCTGTTTGAATGCTTTTTGACAACTGATGAACGTGCTATCTGAGAAAGTGGGATTTAGAGGAATGCAGGGTAGCAAGGTAGATTTATAGCAGAATAGAATACTGCTGGGCTCTTTTAGAAGGCTTCTTACAGTGTTTAGCAGACCCCTTTTAATAATTAGTAGCAGGTTATGGGATGTGGTTCACGACAGCGCGAACAGAGAAGGGTTTTCACTAAAATTTTAGTGCGAAATGGCTCTGCCAGTGAAATTTGACCGTTAATTCTTCAAGGGGGAGCTGGGTATGTTTGGTTTTGTGGTGAATTCTTAAGCTTCCGCCATGTTCGGGTATTTTTTACAATTTATAGTGAATAAACCAGGTTGCATGGAGGTTCACGGGCAAATACCTGTTTAACAAGTTGCTCAGGACGAAACATCAGTTGGGTGCGCGCTCTGAACTTCTGTGGATGGTCTGGAGTTGGTTGGCGAATTGTTCGTCGTAATGTGCATGCAGAGAGAGAGGAGGTGCTTTTTACAAAAAGTGATAAAAAACACGTAAAATCGTCAAAATATGGCTTTTTTGGCTTATTGGCACGCTTTTTTGAGTGACATTAGCATGACGTCAGCAAGTGGGTCCAGGTCGGATGACGTCGGCAGGACGTCATCAAGTGACGTGGCGGCCTGAGACCGGTCCATGGGGCGATGAGGTGGCGGCTAGGTGGACGAATGGAGGACAGGGTGCGCGGTCGTGGCGCTGACATAGGCGCCAACGGGATGGTGACGCGAGCGGACAGGTGTCTTCATATCGGGCCCCCTCCTATACGACAAGGAATCTGTCAAAAGGGGCTTCGACGGAGTTTGGGAGCGACGCGTGGCCCCGCGTGACATCATCGTCTGACAGATATCGGACGATATCTGTCGGTCATCGGGGACCTTCCGAAATCCACGACAACCGTTGGATTTGATGCAGGAGATCTGACGGCTATCGTGAAGCGAACATGCACGGAGGGTAAAGTCAGTGGCGGTTAAATGTCGGATGTCGGGCCCCTGCGAAACACATGATAGCCGTTGATCAGGAAAGGCTTGATCGGACGGATATCGGGCCAACAAACTGCACGGTGGATAACGTCAACGGGCGGCTTAAAATAATAATATTTATTGGCAAGTGTGCCCGGCGGGACCCTTTGGTTTATGAATGATTTACAATGGTTTTTCTAATGTTTCTTTTGCGAAAATTAAATTTACCCGACGACATTAGGAAAAGGCGAGAGACCAAGGTTTTTTTTTTTTATGAAATTTTCGCATGAGGGACATGAAGGCAAAACTTAGGATAGGCGGGTTCTTGATGGTTTTTCATGAAAAATGCGCATACTGGCTCCCGACCTTGGGATAAGGCGGGGAAGGTAGATTTCATGAAATGTTTTGCCTTTTAGTGGTATGAGGGTGCACAAAGGGTTTTCTTCAAAGGTTTTTTTAGGTAAAAATAAATAGTTGGCTAGGTAGATAGGTTCTGATGGAGAAAAGGGGTTAGACTTGGGTTCTTGAGCTTAACCAGATGTTAATCCAATGCCCTATTAGTGCAACTTATGGCTATAATGCCAAGGAGGGGATATTTATACATTGTTTAGGGTTTATACACCATGGTGTTATAATAGTAGGGGAAGTGAAGCATAGGGAGCTAGATAATAGAGTTAGAGCTTAATATGGGTGAAAATGTGAATGAAGAAGAATACTACTAAGTTTTTCTTGAAAACAACTTAGTGTAAAGAGTAGATCAAAATGAAAAGAACTTTACACAAGAAATGTGGCTTCTAAGGCCATAAGGACCAACATAAAGCTTTGAGTCTCTCTGATGTACACAACTCTATGAAGGGGTATTAGTAATGAGTGGTGTCCAAAAGGGAAAAGGGAAGTTAGTTATGCTCCATTGTGTTGCCTTGCCTGTACTTGGTTAGCAAAGTTGATCTTGGAAGGAACACCACTTCTGCAACCCCATCTACCTACCCAACTATTTTGCCTAGCATTTTTTGTTTCTTCTTGGAGGGTGCACTTGGACTTGCAAACCCCTTGTGTGCCTTTTCTTTTCCATTGGCTTTTGCTTTCATTTCCTATCTAGCACTACCCTTATTTCTTCCAAGGCCCCAAATTAAGCAGTTGGGAACCTTAGTTTCTCTGCCTGACTACTGATCTGCCAAGATTAAACAGTTTGGACAGATTTCTTTCTTTATTCTACAACATAAATTGAAAACATGGCATGATCCAGATTACACTGTTGGGTCATCCATCAGAACTTTAATGGGTATGAAGGCATATACACACCTTGTCTTTTCTTGCAAATATGGAACCTTTGTAGCAGCAAAGTAGAGCATATTTGGCACTTGAATTTGCCAATCATGAAATATGAAACCTATTGGTATAGGTATCCAACAGAGACAACCAAAGTGAATCGTGAAACAAAGGAGTCATGAATCGCATGAAGGCATAGGTTTCAAAGTCACAATGGAGATAGGTCGCAAGGAAATTGTTCTTCGAAATTATGATCTTGAGACTAAATGATTATTTGCAGCTATGGTCATAAGGTTGCACCAGAAGTTCGTAAGAGGAAGAGGTCACTAGGCACAATGAATGATAGGTTGCATAGATTGTATTTGTATCAGTTTCAAGTTTGCAAAAAAAAGATTTGAAGTCATAGAAAAATTCAAAATCACATGATAACTGGTGTCCTTTGCTGGTAAAACAATGACTTGAAGGAGATGTGACCAATTGTTAACATAGGTTATAGGCTGGACATCACTCATTGTTCATGGGTGGATGATTTAGTAGGGGTCACAACCTTGTGTCAAGAAACCAAGGTCGATGGTGGGCCATAATTATAAATCCTCTTATGATGAAGACAACCATAAAAATAAACAAAAAGACTAATAATAACCAAAGAGATAGACATGAAATGGGCCACCAATGCTAAAAAATGAGATATAGAGTCATGACTAAGATGAGGGTTTTTGGAATAGGAGGTGATTACTATGCAACACAAGGTTGTAAAAGGTAGATTCAACTAATCAAAAGAAAAATTTTAACATTGTTAGATGATGTATTGGCTTGATGGGGTTTGGACCCAAGTTTAGAGTTAGCTGCGCCAACCAATAAAACCCTTCACTACTGGCCCTTTTGGAAACAACATGCGCAGTGTAGGCTGCAATATCACCTGAACTAGTATAAAGAGATGACAAAACTAGGTTTCTGCATCCAGAGGTCTATGTGATGGGTTTATGTTACTTCTAGGGATTTATCCCAACATTCCTGAACCCTAATCCTTGAAATGTGGAAATTAAGATAACTTACAAATAACAACTTATAACTCTGCATCGATTTCATTAAACATTCATATCATTAAGTAAACTATCATATCTATTACTTTCATGCACCAATTAAGTTTTTCTTTAGATAATTACAGAAAATGAAGCAAATACATAGAAAATGCATAAGTAAACACAAAGTCACAGATACACAAATATGGCTCAAAATAGTATTTATTATGATTAATCGCACTATTACAGACTCTTTCTTCCCTACGCACAAAGCTACAGGGGCCCATGCACTCAGCTGCGTACTTACCAAGGTTTTCATGCACATAGCTACAAGAGCCTGTGGACTCAATTGCGAACTTACCACAGTCTCTGTGCACACAGCTGCAATATCCTTCCCCTTTGCCTAAAAAACAAAATTTTCTGGCTTAGATCACTTGCCCATACATAGATCTTCAATTCTTATCTTCCTATGACTTGCTATGACTCCTTTATATAGCCTCTTTCATTACAATACCATGGTTCATGGATGATGGGTGGGTCACAAAAAATAATTAACGACTAACAAACTAAGGGGCTTTGACCTTCCTAAAGCCTCTTTGACTCCTACATCCTTTATGTTCCACTTCCTCAAAATGCAAAGACTTTACGTAGATAACAAAAACTTTTACAAAATTAACCCCAGGGGACCCTATGACTTTTCTTGGAGTCACTCAGCTAGGGGTGCCTCGATCTTTGCCTCTAGCTCACTAAATTTAATCTTCAAAACTTGCATATCTGATGTCCCCTGAGCAACAGCTTGATGCACTTCCTCGACCCGTTTTTCAATGGTGGGGCCTTCATCTTCATCGCCCGCGGTCCTTTTTTTCTACATCCCATTTAGTTTTCTTTGTACTTATAGGGCCAAATGACTAGACTAATCTTCCCAAGGATGTGTCCTTGAATATATGATCATTTTCTTGTGATGAAGCTCATCAATTTCACTCCGGATGAGATTTCCTTTTTGTAATCTAGTGAACCTTTGCACTGGTGCTAAGGTTCATGCTGTCGATTGGATTTCATCAAACTACCTTTGCATATCTCTGATGTTCACTGCAATCTTATGCAGAGTTGGATCCTCTTGTAATGAGGTCCATAATTCCATGGCCTATTGAAAATAGCTTAGTGTAGGCCTTGACTACAATGCCCAAAGTGGAAATTTCTTCTTTGATAGCATCTCAACGTTGTTCTCTAACTTCTAGAGTGGTAGTGGGTTGCAACTTTAATTGGAGCTCTAAGATTTCCAGCTACAACAGAAGCCTGAATTTGTCTATTTCTTCCTTAGACTCTTTGACTGCAGTGACCAGCTTCTGAATTTTCTCTATAAAGACCACTTTGGCTAGAATCTGAGGCTTTAGAAGCTCACTGTAGCCCTGTGCAATAACTACTTCTAGCTCCTAGCTTCATGTTGTTACCTCCTCTTTTTCCTTGATGGCCTGCACCTTTTCCTCAAAGATCTACTGGTTATTGGCTTTTACCTCATTGATGAATAGCAAAGTGCATTACTCCCAAATCTTGAGTACTTTTGACACCGCACAGTGCAGATCGTACATAGTATGAATGGGAAGCATGGTCATATTTAGACTCATGTTATTCATATGTAGTAGGTGCGCCCTTTATTTGGCTAAGTCAATGCGCAAGGACCCCTCTGGAAATTGCACTGTGCAAAGATCCAATGTGAGTTCTGCCTTCTGGGCTGACCCACTCATTTGATTCAGGCTCACTTAATTCCCTCTCGCCTATCCCATGCTCACTTGAATGAGACATATTTGGACCTGCGATTCCCAGAGGCCCCGTTGTACCTTACCTAAGGTTTTTTGGTACTATGCTTCAAAGTGGCTCATGAGATCCACCATCGCATCACGGACCACATCTCCAATTTCATCCAGGTCCCCCTCTATGAGGACCAAAGGTGTCACGCTTGTTCCTTTATCTAATTTTTGCCTCTTGCATGGCCTTGCCACACTCTTTTTCTTCATTTTCTTTACAATGAAGGGGGACTCCAAGCCTGCGCCCCCCTCCTCCTCTCTCTCGATCTTTTCCTCCATGTCTATTTGCTTAGTTTCTTACTCGTTGAGGTCAACGGTGACCTATGACATAGTCTTTTCCTTTGCTGCTTATTTTTCCTTTGTAGCAGCTGCTTCTTTCTCTTTTTTAGTAGCTTCCATATGTTACACGACCTTTTTCTCTTGCCGCAACCTTTTCTTTAGTGGAAGCCTTCTATGCTTCCTTCTTCTTTTCTGCTATTATCGTCATCATTGTCTATGTTGCTTCACCTTCGACGCCTTACTCGTACCTACGTCAGCATTCGAAGGGGTCAGCTAGTTACTTTGCCAGTTATTGACAACCCCTATAATGTCACCTTTGGTGACTAAATATGGAAAATTGTACCATATTCCCTGAGCATCCTTCTTCGCAAGAATGTGCAGATTATAGAAATCTGCCTCAAAGTTTGTGACATTGGCATACTACTCGTGAAAACTTGATGATAACCTTGGTCGCTAGTTAATCACCATCTTGAGCTCTAACTCGAACAAGACCTAGAATATCTTTTTCTCCATCACTCACGCAGGGTCTTTGGTAGCCCATAGCATTATAAAACTAGCTCATAAAAAGATAGAAAAGATAGATCAATGCCTTAGAATTCATCCTCTTTGAGGGGGCAACGTCCTTTACATTACATAAATGAACAATTCTTGGATGATTCAAATGACAAAACCTCCTTTCTATATATAGGAGTCTAAGGAGTCACAATATAACCCAACTGACCTAAAACAATAAGAATATAAAGCCACAAAAATACAATGGAGGGAATTCTATGGAAGCACCATAATAAAAATATGGACAATAGAGGCACAACAAATATTAATAAGGGATACAACTAAAATAGTAATGGGGTAATCACTAGTATTATAGGGACCTAACATGCCCCTCTCCTTCAAAAAATTGTTGTCCTCAACGCTTAAGTAGTTCTGGATGCTTTTGTATAAAATTCTCATCCTCCATGCAGAATCTTCAGCAGATAAGTTCTTCCACTTGATGAGATACTCTAAAATTGATCGATTTTGTAGCTATCGAGTTCTTGTTTTTGTGACTGCTTCTGGTTCGAATATAATTTTTCCTTCCTCGTCATGTTCTGGAAATATTGTTTGAATTGGGAGCTTATCGCCTATAACCTTCTTTAAACATGAAACATGGAAAAATGGGTGCACTCGAGAAGTTGTAGGAAGCTTCAATTTGTATGCCATCATACCAATATTTTGCAACACCTTGTACAAACCATAATACTTTGGTGATAATTTTTTATCCTTCATAGCTTTCTTGAGGGACATTTTTTTATATGGTTGTAGTCGTAGGAATACCCAATCACCTACATCAAAATTTCTTTCACTGCGATGTTGATCTACCTGTTGTTTCATTCTATTCTGTGCCAACATGAGGTTATCCTTTAAGAGTTGGAGGACTTGTTGTTGATGTTCGATGTGATGTTCCACTACTTGAACCTTAG
>APFE031529900.1:15255-37852 GCA_000404065.3 Pinus taeda | reverse complement strand
GATTAGAAATTTGGGACTTAATAGCTCTAATTGAAAAGTTACTTATTTTTATAGATATTTAAAAGAATGAGTGGTGATTAAATTAGGTTTAGAGAAATTTTTTGTTATTTTTATTTTTTTCTATACTTTTTATGGAGTAGTGGTAGTTATTGTTGATTTTTTTATTATTATTATTTTGAGCTACTAGATTTTTTTATCTAGAGATTTAACTTCTTTAATGTGATTTACCTAAATTGTTGTTGGATGAAGACTTGATTTACTTTATGGTTCTTTCCCTAAATCATATGGGACTGGTTCTTCTCTCTTCAAGACACTAAATTGAATTGAATCAAATTTATTTATTTATTTTTATGACGATTTACCAGGCATGACTCTCTGGTGATATTCTATGAAACCAACCCCTCAAGTTGATTTTCTTTGGTGCTTCCTATTCTTATTAAACACTTTAGGGCTTTGAGCTATAATGTGCCCTATTTCAAAACAAGGCCTATATCATAAGGAGATTGGCTCATAATCTAATTTATTAGTACAAGAATAGGTTCTACTGGTCTTAATAATTTCTACTAAGAACCATTTACTGAAATCCATTTTCACACAAATTCTTCCCTATGTTCCAATGCTTCACTTTTGGGTTTCAAGAGAGGAAAAATGGAACTTTCATAGAGTTGATCTAAGGGCTTAGAGGGAGGATAGAGCCCAAACATGATTGATAGATTTGGGAGCCTCACCCAAATAGTTGTTGATTCAAGGAATTCAATTGGAGGATTGAAAGAGGAAAACTAAGGTTGCATGCACAAAACTAATATGCCCTAAAACCATGAACTTGTCCTTCACATAGGGGTGGGCAAAGACTTCTTATTTAATCATTGGGATCCAATACCTAAATACCTAGCCATGATGATATACAAGTCGAGACCAAATTCCATTAAAATGACAAACCAAGTTATTGAAGTAAAGAAATTCTACTTTTATTTGGCTGAGAAATTATGATTCTTCTGCGAAAATTTTAGGCCCTATTTGAATAGGAATGGTAGGGGCTTTGAACACCAAAAAAGAGGGAAGACAAATAACCAACTCTATATCCTCAACATCCTTAAAAGAATGGCCTTTGAGAGAACCACCTTTCATATTGGATACGTATAGCATGACAGAGAGCACACTGAATTTGCAGCTCATAATAACCACAAAGGAGGAGGCTATCCCTAAAGGCGTCATAAATCACTCAGGTTGTAGGCCATACAAAATTAATAAGGGATCAAACAAGAAATGACTAAGGTTTATCCCAAACCATAACTATCAAGATGAAAGCTTCATACTAATTTATTATTATTGTTGTATTAATAAAGTACATGAAAACCCTTTTTTTAATTGGAATGATAATTTTTGGAGAATTGGTAACTTTGATAGATACTTTTACACTACACTAGGTACAACTATTTCATAAACGCCACAAATAATCCAATTACAACATCTATCTACAAACTTGGACCCTCATAGTTGGGGAAACAAATTCTACACCAAAACATTCAAGCTAAGATCCTTTGGCTTTTTTTTCTTTTCTTATTCTGTTTTTTTTTTAAAGTTCTGTTGGCGAGACATGTCCGGGGGGATTGAAATTTCGATCACTTGGATACACAAGGTTTTGCCAACATGCTTTTTTTCCAATTATGCTACCACCTGCGAACTTTTTAAAATTATGTTAATAGAGTAAGAAAATCCAAATTTTTATAGGTATGTTTTAATATAAATATAATCATTATATCAAACAAGCATATGCACAACATTCTCATCTAAGACAAATAGTATATTTAATTGTGTTCTTTTCAATATTTTAATAATTAGAAGAAATGTCTATGGGGTCTTAGATAGATGGTGATTGGGCGCATTGTTAAGACACTTCTATATGTTAAGTCATTCTGAAATGTGACTCTTTGAGTTTCAAGTTCTTACTCTGATACTAATATTTAATTGGATCATTCATATGACATATAAGCTTTAGTGAAATTTCTTTCATTTTCAAGGTGATATACTAGAATTAGTAGAGCATAAGGAAGAAGAAAATATAGTGTGCTTTAGTGAAATTTCTTTCACTTGAGGTGATATACTAGAGGTAGTTGACCATATAGAAGAAGAAAAAATTATCTTAGATTTGAGACATAGAGGTAGTAGATTATAAGGAAAAAGAAATTATGAGTTAGTTTTGAGTTTTATTTTCTTTTCAATTTGACTTTTAATTTTTTGGAATTGGAAATTTAATTTCCAATTTAGTTTTTAATTTTTTGGAATTGGAAAATTATAAAATAATTTCTTTTGATTTGACATGTTTTTAATTTTGTAAGATTAGAGAATTTAAAAAAAATAGTTATTATTATAAATTATTTAATTTAATTTAATATAATGCAATAGTTAGAATTTCTGAGATTACATGATACATTTGGTATATTTGTAAGGATTTTAACAATAGATAGTGATAAATTATTTAATTTGTTTTATATATATATTAGAAAAAAACACACATATAATGTAGATTTTAATTTTTTTTTAAATTTTATTTTTTTTTTAGAAAAAATTAAATATAAAATAATAAAATTAAATACGACATAGTAAGTTATATATATATATATATATATATATATATTATATATATATATATTATATATAATGGAATTGTAAAAATGTCTCCTTTCTCTTAATGAAAAGTAGGAACTGCACACTGCTAGACATGGACATGGCTTGGTATTGAGTAACTTGATATTAATATTTATGGTAAAAAATAAGCCTAAGCTCTCACTTTTTAACATTATGTTTCACCTCAACTCGCTTCTACTACAATACCAAAATTTACCTATCATGTTACTATTAATAATATATTATCTATTTCATAAATATAGAATTTTCATAATTAATTTTCATATTCATCTCAAATCAATTAAACAATGTTAGTAAACTTCTTTCAAAGATCGTCTACAAAACTACTAATCACTACTTAGTGTATCGTTCCATGCCTCCCCTCTTTTGGAGATACACCTGATTCTATGTTTGTAATGATTAAATTCTATTTGATGATGGTTTTTCCTATAGCATCATGAGTACGTTATAATATGTTTGAAATAATACTCTTACACAAAAGATTTTCATTTTTTTCTTAAAAAAATTGTAATTTTATTAAAAAACAAAATTACATTTTGCGGATGTTAAAGAATATTGGATCAAACGAACCTTACCTATCACTCAAAATTTTTTTTAAAAGAAAAATAACACTAAATTATTTTTCCACTTTTAACAACTATCGGTATTAAAAATAAAAAAATACCATAATCATAGTCATATGATCTACATAAATTTCTTTTATTAAAATTGGGCTATCTCTGTTAAATAAATTCTGATGCATAAATTATTTTGGCGTTGCTAGCCTCTCTATCATAAATAATATTTTTAATCTACGACTGAGATGAAATCATTGTAACTTTGGCCGATTTAACCATCAAACGTACCTGCTCAACCCCTCTTTTCTACTATTTCTTGACAGTTGACAAAACGTGATTTAACGCCTCGTACTTGACAACTATCACTAACTGATCTTACACGTCATCTCTTCCCTACTTTTTCTTTCCTCTTTTCAAAGACAAATTAAGAAACCGCGTGAAGATATCTCTTTGACAGACGAGTATGATGCAGACCTCATTTTTGCGCAGGACCTCCATTGACTCTTTATATTGGGTTCCCCAATAAATATGGTCCACGTCATATAAATTTCACAATTATATTGCGATATTTATCTACCTTGAGTTAAGGGAGGACGCGTGGCAAATCACTCAGTATTTTCTTTAACGACTTTAGTTAACTAGACATGTGGCAATTCCTTGTCTCTTATTATGTGGTTGGTTCCGATTATGTGTGTTTTCGTTAGGAAAGTCTGTCAAAATTGACTCCGTATACAATTTGATATATGGTAGTCACATGGGTACACATGGAACAATCAAAACTGGACGAAGTCTGCAAATCACATTTTAACACAAGTTTAAAATACAACAAGGTGGCTCCAAGGCAGCTAGTCCTTGCTTTAAGTGAGAGGAACATGGGAAGTAGAGTTGATTTAGCTAATTTTAATACGAGCAGCAAGATCAGTCTCGTGGCCAGTGGATGCTTTGCTAAGTTGTTCGTGCCATTGTGCAGGTCACGGATTCAAGTCTCGTCTTAACCTGAGGGTCATTAGTAAAAGAAATAGATTAGATGTTTTTTCAGTTGAATATGTAGATTAGATTATATCATACAAGCATGGAGCTTGTACGCATCCCAAGGACTTATTAATCTATGTATATGCAACTGCAATCTTTGTATCAGGAATGCTACTGCTGCATACAATCCACGTAGTTTGGCTTCCTACCCCGTAAGCTGAAATTTCATCAACGTCCCAGGGAGAATTTACAATTGCTAACTTTGCAATTTCTTTTCAGTAAACAAACATTATATGCTAGAATTCATAATTCATGTATTCTATTCCAACCTATAATTGTGAAGACATTCTGAGTATCATGACATCATGCTTAGCTTTTGTACATCTATTCGACATGAAGTTGTGTTGAACCACAGGATCCCACCTCACTGCTTGATCCGAGAGTTCAAATTGAGGATGCAAACACCAAAAGGCTTGTAAGTTTGCTTGAGATTCCAAAAGTTGCACTCTCACTACATTTGTGAAATGGCAACCAATTGTGTCAACTGATATACCATATGAAAACAAGGCTATGAACATCAGGAAAGCCTCATCGTCATTTGGTGTATGGAGTATGCTTTATGAAAGAAAGCACTGAAACACTGAGAATATTGTTATTGAGCAGAGTGATCTGTCTCTTTCGTTCAGGATAACGCTGCTATTTGGACTCTGTGTTGTAATATAATGCCACACAACTTCAACAAATTTCATGAAAAGTGTACAGGTAGCAACCTTTAAGCTAAAATATCACGTGCATCAAACTCTATATCCAACTGCAATCTTTGTATCAGGAGTGCTATTATTGTATACAATCCGCGTAGTGTGGCTTCTTGCAACTAACAGCTATTTAAATCGCGTACGCTGAAATTTCATCTGCATAGCAGGGAGAATTTACAATTGCTAACTTTGCAATTGCTTTTCAGTAAGCAAACATTACATGCTAGTGCCATGAACTGTAGCAGAAAAAGTCCAACTTACAATTGTGAAGAGATTCTGAGTATCATGAAATATTGAGTATCATGCCATCATGCTTAGCTTTTGTAGATCTATTGGAGATGAAGTTGTGTTGAACTGCAGGATCCCACCTCACTCCTTGATCCTACAGTTCAAATTGAGCACGCAGACAACATTGTGCTAAACTGCAAGATCCCACCTCACTCCGTGATTCCAGAAGTTGCACTCTCAATACATTTGAAAAATTCCAACCTATTGTGTCAACTCTTCTGGGGTCTTGGCTTGATATACCATATGAGAACAAGGCTATGAACATCAAGAAATCCTCATGACCATCTCTACCTAGATAGGCCACTGGTGCATGCATCATGCTCTATGAAAGAAAAAACTGAAACACCGAGAATGATGTTATTGAGCAGACTTATCTGGGTCTTTCCTTCAAGATAACATTGATGTCGCAACTCTACCTTGTAATATAATGCCACGCAATTTCAAAAAATTTCATGAAAAGGAAACAAGAGAGAGCGAGTACCATGGCAAGCAGACCCCCCGCCATAAGTCCTATGAGCACAATGGTGAACATAATTGAAATCATAAGATAACTCAATGGAAAGGTATTTTTGGGATTATTTATCTTTGCTCTAAGTTTTTTTTGGGATTCTTTATATCTGTTGTAAGAGTACATGATAGAAGCATACAAAGTGAATTTTACAATGGAGACAAAAGATATGAACCCTCTTTAACAGTGAAGTTGCATCATTCTATACGCAAAATGACATTTGCATTATCTACTACGAAACTGCCTTGTACATGGAAGTCTCGAAGTTTGTATGTAACATCGCCAACGTATTGTAGATACTTTTCATATGTCAGATCTATCAAAGAAGGACAAAGCTCCAATACATTTTTTTGTTTTTTGTTTTTTGTTTTTTTTGTTTTTTGTTTTGTTTTGTTTTTTTTGTTTTGTTTTGTTTTGTTTTGTTTTGTTTTTTTTGTTTTTTGTTTTTTTTTTTTCCAGAATGCACTTGTTACGAACATTTGCTTTTGTTTGAATAATGCATTATAATTGTAGACAACGCCAATATGTTGTTGACTGTTTACATGTGGAACAATGGAGTTTATCCCCGAAAACTATTCCAAATGTATCTATTGGGAAAGAGAAACTGTTACAAATCGTTACAAAAGGATTTGCATGAATGTTTGCTATTGTCAGCATTCCTTCTACTTAGTTCATCTTTCAATATAGTTCGAGTGTTAGATATTGCAATAGAAAATGCTACGAGGACATTAAATAATTCAGTAGAGTTTATATTTTGTGAAACATGAAATAACCTATGTTGTTGAGACAATTAGCTTGTTCAAATCTGCAAGTACTCGATTTGAGTTGACAACTATTATAAAAGTGCATTTGCACATGCACAATGATTTTTGTTCTTTTGCTCTAACAACATTTCGAAACAACACCATTGGTGTTTCTTGTTTCAAAATTTGTTGTTGTATGGAAAGAAAAAATGAAAGAAATGTAGGAAAGAGATAACCCTAAATTGCAAAATGCATTAATGTTAAAAGTAATTACTTTAAAAGTTTGATTAAATGTGCAAAATTATGTATGATTGAGTTTGTACATACCATGGCTTTGTCTTCTTCAAATTGGCCATCCTTGAAGTCCAATGCATATTGAAGCCCTATTTGTTTTGCAAATGTTACAAGAGCGACCATTGTGCCTATCGCGAACATAGTTATTGTGTTTGTGAGCTACCTAATTATTGTTGTTGGTATGAACTTGTACTCCTTGTAGATGGCTAGGATTGTTTCTACAATGCTTCTATCATGTAAAACTAATATGCAAGTGCAATCCCCATGGTCATAAATTGTTTTTACAGAGATCTTAAAATCTTTGATACAAATTCCTTGGCCAACAACAAGTTTGGCTTCAACAACAATGATGAGATTGTGTGGCACATTCAATGTAATTACCATATCTCCTTTGTTATCAACTAGATCAGCACGCAATAATTCTATTTTGTGTACTTGATCAAGTGTTGTTTTATATATTACAAGCACGTCACTGTGAAAGGTTGTCCCCACTTTAAGGCTTTTAAGTTCTTATATTGTGATCGGATTGCATTCTTGATGCTTAGCCTTTACTTGAGACTCTTCCTGTTGTTTTTTCTTGCAGGGCGAAATTAAAAGAATCTAAATTAACATATTGTTTGCGTTAGAAAACTTGCAAGAATAGACATAAAGGATGTTTACTTACCTTTTCTTAGGTTCAGAGGAGCTGCAGGTGTCCGCGGCAACAATGTCTTCATGTTGTATTTTCATATTGTTTACCTGTACATAATACAACTACAAGTTGTTAGGTTTATAAGAAAAATGGTTGTATTCAATAGTAAATATATCCATAATGGCATTCAATGTGTTGTTACATAACTAGATTACTTTGGGGAAACAATAGATGCAAAAAAGCTAGAAAACATAGACTTTGTTGCAATGAGATGTTTAGCAAATTGTACAGAAACTAGTATGCCCATGTCATATTGATTTTGCTTTGAGGAAACAATAGATGCAAAAAAGGTGGAAAACATAGACTTTGTTCCATGGCATGTTTAGCAAATTGTATAGAAAATTGTGATTAGAGCTGTAGTAATGCATAGAATATTCTATGCTCAGACCAGTATGCCCATGTCACATTGATTTCACATTGTTTGATAGGAAATCTTTTCCATATATGATCTATTATTGTTTTTCATCGCAGAGATAATTTACTTGTTATTTCTTGTAAGTTTTCCAGTTCCATATATTGTACGAAGTTTCTGCTATGAGCTTTTTGTAGTTGGATGTTAATGTTGAAGTCATCAATGACTAAGAAAACACAATTGGTATATGTAGTTTGAGATTTTTCTTCTCTAATCATTTGTATTATTGTAGATACTTGTTCAAATGGTGTTGCATAAATGTTCATTAAACAAATTGGTTGTTGAAATTACATGTTGATCAGCGTAAGTTTAGTTTTGTTCTTGCAAAGTGACTTTGTTGCTTTGATCATTATTTTTTTGTCTATACAAGTTAGGATGCCATGTGTAGAATGTGTAATTGCAAAGTTGAATGGCAATAACTCTTTTTCTGTTGGTGGAATGTGCAAATGAGTTTCTTGCAAACAGAGAATCATGTTGTCCATTAAGTATTTGTGATGGATCACGTCACTAAGATGTGCATGTAGTCTACGTGTGTTTAGAGTTGCAATTGATAAAACATTCTTGTTATCAGATCTTTTCTTCGCAAATTCTAGTTCCCATGTAGCAATTGTTTCTAGTTGTGCCATTTCATTTGATATCTTGTTTTTCACATGGAATTTTTCCTGGGCCAATTTTCTAATCAAGTATAATGAGTCCATAGTCTTAACATGTGATAGTGCAGTATAGACTAGACCACGTTTTGTGACACTAGCTGGGTCAAATGCAAGCTGATCCAATGTCAGTCCTTGTGCTCGGTGTATTGTTCATGCACATGCTAATTGGATTGGAAATTGTTTTCGAATTGTGATTTGTAATTTGTTACAAGACATTGCTAGTAGTTTTGCAATTCAAAAGATTGGTGTCCAACTTGGCAATATATTTATTTCGTATATCTCTTTGAATTTGTTTCTTTGTTGTTTCCCAATCTATGTGTCTGAAAATTCTATCCATACAATGTCATTTCTATTGTTATTAGATGAATAAGATCTAAAAATTCCTTCAATGCCATTAACTAATCCATCATTAGTATTGTATTTTCCTACATATAGTTCAACCAACATGTTTTGTTTGATTGTAATTATTGATGGCAATGAAATTGATTTATCAAAGGCAAAATAGCTCGATCTAGTCATCTCATAGTTGTCAATTGCAGTGAGAATTATTTGTTTGACATCTGTTACTGAAATCATTTTTGCATTGTGAGTATGGACATCCTTGTTTCGATAGAAAATGTATGGGAAAAGTGTGGTTAAAGGTGCGGGCCTATGGAAATTGTCATTTATGTAAGCAATATCTTGATTTGTTTGCATGTTTAATCTCATCTTATTCAACACATCGATGAACAATGGGCATTTTTGACGCATTGTTGTGTGTAATTGATAACATTTTATTTCTCTACCCAAAAGTCATATGGAACTATGTTTTTGTTGATTTTTGGGCTTTCAAAGATGAGAGAATCTCTTATCAGATTTGCCTGGTAGAGATCACCGGAGAATATCATGTCAACATTACCAAAGTATGAAGTTGGCATGTGTAATATTTGCCGGAGTTGCTTATCAATTTTGTATAGCATTGTTGCACCAACCAGTGATACCTCATCTATGAGAACCACACGTAGTTTTTGGAAGTTCTTCGATAATGTGTCTAGTTTTTTGTTTTTTTCGTGAATGGAAATCTGCTTCATTAAAGGGAAAAGAGAATGCATAATGCAATGTCATACCACCAGCATTGAAATCGACTTTCCCAATGCATGCGGTGATTATTCCTTTTAGTTGCAATGGGTTATAAGTCAATGACTCATTATGTGTGCATACTAAGGACTGGAAAATTGCCTTAGTTGTTTGTGTCTTTCCTGTTCTTGCACCTCCTATTAATAACAAATAGATCTGTTCACCTGGTCTATACAATTTTCTTGTTACGACATCAGTGAATATTCTTGCTTGTTCTGTGTTTAATTGTCGCATAAACTTATAGTACTCTATGTCTTCAAGTATATGTGGTTGTTTGACAATTTCATATGGCCTTGTAGATTGTAGAGAAAACTTCTTTGTATCTTGGAAATGTTCCAAATCATTTTGGAAGTCATAGTTTTCATATTTGTCATCTATCTATTTATCAAATGTTGTAGTTTGTGTTTCATTTGATTTCAAACAATCTATGTTGAATATTTGTTCAGTTCTTGTTTCTACTGCATGCATTGCATCATCTATGTCACCCCATGTAGCTGTTGTAACAAATTTGAACTTTTGTTCATTTTCCTTCACTGTTGTTTTTAATGCAAGATATGTAGACTGCCAAGTTGTGTGATGTTGCTTGATCGTAATTTCACTTACTCGATAGGGATAGTATAACATTAGTTGTTCTCTACAATAATTTTCAATGTCCTTGCATTTGTTATATCTCACACATTGAATGACATAAGGTCTAGTTTATTTTGTGTTTTTGTCCTTTCTACTAAACATACAAGTTCAATAGCTATAGGTCATAGAATATAGTATTCAATGATTGATAGGCAAATTATGTCTTCTAAGTTGTCTGCTTCCTTTTGCAAGTCCTTTTTTATTTTAAGATCAAATGCACATTCATCCATAGAAGATGTGTTGATGAAGATACACTTTTGTGAGCTAGAGTTTAGTGGAAGCGATAACACAATATGCATTGCTTGTTGTGCATACATTTGTTACAAGTTGACCAAATCTTTCCCTGGAGAACTAATGGGATTCATGATATCATATTTTGTTCTGAGATGATCTTCGCGTATGTTCCTAAATGTTCTTGTAAGTGTTTTATCTTCTTTCATCATGTAGGAACTGCAGTACACTGCAGCTGCATATGAATCAAGTATGAATTTGGAGTCAGTGTTTGTAATCCAAATTCATGGAATGTGTTGTGCAAAGTTATTTGTCTAGGTGTCATAGGTTTTCATTGCAATAATAAAGTTGTTCGATTTAGCGTACATTGGATAACATATATGTATTCATCGTGTACTAGTCCAAGACTATCCAAGAAGCTATCAAATGTATCATTTTCATTATATATTGTATTGTTTATTGCCTCAAATATTAGCTTTGCATGTGCTTTTGTTTTATCACTATCAAATTCAAGAGGCTCAAGTATTTTTGTTGCTTTCATTGGTGGTATTGGGAAATTAAATCTGCAATTAGAATTTCTATGCTTCCTACAACTTTTGTTTGACAATGGTGTTGTAGGGCTCTAAGTTCCTTTGTAATGAGCGATGAATTAGTTGACAAGTATTTATCAACGAAATTTCTGATTTCAATGTTTGTATTTTTACCATAGATTGGTGCAAATTTTATCCAAAATAGGTCGTGTTCATGTTCATTTCCCTGATTTTGGAATTATGTTACACAGAAGTATGCATTGATCTCTCCGTAGTACTTGTAGTCATAAGATATCAATTGATGTAGTGCATCTCTCCTAGACCTATAGTAATGTACACAAGTAACAAGGTCACTTTTAATTAATGAGCAAGGCTCATTTTATTCTAGTTCATTTGTGCTTGGTCTTCTAGTGTTTTGTTTTATGTGTCTCAATGCACTCATTAGAGGATCCCAAAGATGCTTTGCACTGTTAAAGGACACAAAGAAAGTGGGTGGGCATAGTTGTCAAATCATTGCATAGAGTTTGTTGCACATTTGCTGGTGGTAGTCAGGTGAAGTGTGAATTGTTTTTAAGTCCATGTACCCAATTTTGGACTTCAAAATGAGATCTAGATTCAGTTTGGCTTAACGCCTTTCGCAACTAATTTTTTTCCCTTTAACTAGCCTTTTATAATTCTAATCCACATTTTATTAAATACCTGATTTATGATAATGTGAATTTATTTATAGAAGAGGTTAGTTGTATAATAAGAAAAATTGTGGGTTTTATGAAGGACTTCCCACTGAAGTATCTTTTGATACATAAACATTTTGGAGATATCACTTGGGTGTTTGTTGCCATAGAAAAGTGATGGAAAACTCATCTCTTCTAAGAACTTGTCTTTGAAAATCCCTAATGGCATATATCCTACATCAGGTGCGATATTAATTTGTTTATTTACAAGGTCATGGACAGTATGTGCATCAATGAATCCATGAACCAATGTTTTTGTGGTCGGTTCATCATTTTATTTCTTATCATGTTCACTATATTCAGCCCCACTTGAACTTTCATATGCTTCTTGGTTTTGTAGGAACGCTTCCTTCCAATTTTCATCTACAGTAGCGTTCTAGCTTGTAAAACATTCTTTTGCATAGTTTTTTTAATGCTTTCATGACTTTGTGAACCTGAACTTGGACAAATGCATAAGCACTTTTAAATCTTAAACTCTTTTTGACAACAATTGTCACTATGTCAGTGTAGATTGAATTCTAGAAATGTTATTGGGGACAGTGATGGCCCCTCTAGTTAAGCCTAGTTGTGGTTTTTTATGTTGATGGCCCATATCCTTTATTTGAAAGAAGGCAATCTTAATGCAACTAGCCTTTCCTCTAGTTCAGTGAGTTGTGTGAGTGTCCTAGTGGCATTGTTTCTTCTTATCTATTCAAGAACTACATATTTAGGAATTGTGTCATCTTCAAATGTTTTTTTGCAATGCTTACAAATTTAGGCATTTCTACTACTAGGTCTTCCATTCTCAAAACTAGTTGATAGTTTCGTAATCTTGTTTTCTTGTGTTGTTTGATTTACTTGTTTCACCAAGCAAATGTCTCTTTTGAAAAAAAACAAATCACATGATGAACAATCGAAAATCGGTATGTCACTTATTTGTGTTCGATATTTATGTTCAAACTTTGACAGTTCTGTTGATTTTTTCATTGATCTTGATTGAATCAATGTATCAAATTTTCTTGATCTCTTTGTATGTCATGAAAGATCCTTTGATGTTGTTGTAGATGCGCTGCAGTCCAAATTTTCTACGTATTGTTTCATTGTTGTTGTGTAGTATGAAAGTTTTATTTTCTATGTTTTCAATTTTTTTCGAATAACGCCTTTAAGCAAATGCAGAGATAAACTTTTTGTTTGTTTGGTTGAGGCACAAGAAGTTACAATTTCTCTTTGTGATATGTTTCTAATGTTTTTTTTCAAGCGTCCAAGTCACTGAAGTCTCATTGTGTCAATAACATGTTCTAGGTTTTCTAGAACTACTTCTTGTTTCATTGTGATTGTGTTATATCCAAGCCTTACTTTTTGCCTTTTCAAAATTTTCCGAGCAATGTCCTTAAGCACACACAAAGATAAACTTCTCTTGTGCTTGTTTAAGTCACAAGATAGTTTAAATTAACTTCTGACAAGTTGACATTTTGTTTCAGGTTGTGTTTCAGTATTGTTCCTTGAAGAATGTGCTAAATGAAACATCATAATGTCCTCAGTATTTGTCTCAATTGCTGCATCAGATGTTTCAGACTCATCATGAGATATCTTTATTTCACATGTATTCTTTTTATTTTGAAGATGACATGTTTCTATGTTATCTTGTTTACTGGATAAGTTCAATTGTTCGTATGAGGTGTTGCTTTGTTGTTGGAAGGTACAATCCATGATAGAGTCTAGACTACGAAGAAAAGGTTCAAAGTGCCCATTTAGAGGATCCTCGTCATGGAATAATATGTCACAAGTATTTGTTCCAACACTTGAATTAAAGTGTAAATAAATTCTCATGTCCATTTTGGACCAAACTCTAGTTGGAATTTTCAACCAATTTGATAGCCAATGGATATAGAAAATATCTCCCCGTAGGCCTTTATATTCTAGCGTATATTGGTTGATATCGATCTAGACATTTTTTCTAAATACAATTCACGGCTACTAATGTTGTGCATTTCTTTTAATGAATCTTCATGCAAGTCATGTTCGTAAGAGAAAGATTCTTCTCTATCTTGTTTTTCTAGATAGTTTCTAAAATACTCTATTGTTCCTTTTCTTAACTCTACTGATGTGTATCTAAAATCTAGTAAAACTTCTAAACTATCAAATAAACAGTCTCCAATCATATATAAGAAATCGTTCACGCGAAATAAGTGGTTCTTTTCCAAGACTAATTCAAATTTGTCTTTTTTAGATAAAGCAGACATGATGACCACTAATTGTTCAATGCAAATATATGTTTAGTAATGCAATGCATTTATAATTCATAGCATCATAACAACAAGTTGAACAATGAAAGTCGATGAAGAACAAGAAGTAATTGTTTTGTACCTTTCAGATTGCACATGGAAATGTCTATTGAGTTGCTCAAATTGCCAATGTGAGCATTAATGAAACTCGATGTAGAACATGAAGTAATTGTTGTGTACCTTTGGAAGTGGAAATGTGTACTAAGTTGTTCAGATTGCCAATGTGGGAATCAAATGAACAGTTTCAGTAAAAGACATTCAAGAAAAAAGGTATTGATGATTATTAAATAAATTGATGATTAGTGTACTAGATGAATGAATTAGTTAAGGTGTATGATACACTTTAACATGTAATCTCCATTTATAGTTCTTATATGCTTTCTATTCATTTCCTGTTAACGTGTATCAGAAAGTGAACTAGCTCAAATTTATAATAATATTTTGGCATGGAAAGAACATTTTTTGAGATGTTTTATTTTTCAAAGTCATTCTAAATATCTTTTCTATTAGATGCTACTGTTATCAAGTTATATTTTACTTGAAAGTTTTAACTGATGAGAAATAAGTGTTGAAATTTGCAAAAGGGCTATGTTTGATATGAGAACATAACTACCTTCATGTATATTAGAAAGTGAACTAGCTCAAATTTATAATAATATTTTGGCATGGAAAGAACATTCTTTGAGATGTTTTATTTTTCAAAGTTATTCTAACAGAGATGTTTTATTTTTCAAAGTTATTCTAACAGGATATTTCTAAGGAAACTTGCATTGCAAAATTCAACACAGTAACCAATTTTTAAAAGTTGAGTTATTCTGACATAGATGTTTTATTTTTTAAAGTTATTCTAACAAGATATTTAAGAGGAAACTTGCACTGGACAATTCAACACAATAACCAAAGAAGTCCCTTATAAAGAAAAATGCATAATTCTTGATGTAATGTTCATTGTTTCATAAACATATATAAGATGCATTTTCAAGAAAGAAAGAGAGATGAAGCATGCAACCAAAGACTACTCAAGGAGTGAACAAAATGTCAAAACCACTAGCTAAGCAGTTTCCTAGAATTTTCAGTAATGGGAATAGCTCGATAGAATCAACAGAGACCTTAGTTATCCCTATATTTCCTTCTCCTCGTTAAATTCTACTTTTGAGAATGAAAATTCACTACCACGACCTTGAATGGTCTATTCCAAAAGGAAATGCATTGCACAAATCAAGGCTTCCTGTGGCATTGCGATGTATAGGGTTTTCCTTTCTTTATACACAATCCATCTAAGATGATACGAAAATAGAAACTTAATACAAGGGTCAATGACAAAATATGTCAAGTTTGTAATTCAGAGGAGGCAGAAATAAGAAAGCAGTTCTGAGACATGCAATATAAAGAAAAACATGAGAGTGAGGTATAAACTGGTATCATGTGAAGGGATTTGACAAATTTTTGAATGATTTTTACAGGAGGAAATTTAGCCTTCCTTTCTGTATACACAATCCATCTAAGATGCTACGAAAGTAACAACTTAATATAAGGGTCAATGACAAAATATGTCAAGTTTGCAATTCAGAGGAGGTAGAAATAAGAGAGAAGTTTTGAGACATGTAATGTAAAGAAAAACATGAGAGTGAGGTATAAACTGGCATCATGTGAAGAGTTGTGACAACTTTTTGAAGTATTTTTAGCCTATTCAAGAAAATTTCTATGCGAAACAAGCAAACCGTGGTAAAAACCCATGAGAATAAGGTACAAGCCTTTCTAAAAGAAAATATCTGATAGAATAAAAACCAAGTGATGGTGTAGCTAACTTTAGTGCAAAGATGGAAAGTAGAAAACAGAGGGAAGTTTGCAATTCAGAGGAGGCAGAAATAATAGAGCAATTCTGAGACATGCACTATAAAGAAAAACATGAATTGTTAATTAAATCAAGCAGTATTACCTTAAATCAAGTATTAATGAAAGCTATAATTCGAACCTTATTTCGAGTATGAATTCCATCCATCAGTAAACACAGAAAGGTAGTATAATAAGGAATGAAAGCAAGCAAGATCTAACTTCTCGCTATTGAATTCGAGTTGTCATTATCAAGGAAGCTTTGAATTTAGAGTTTGATTATCCACAATGCATTAGATGAATGAAAAGGTACTCAATGCAAGGAAGACAATGCATGCAAGGGAGCGGATGCCACTCAACAAGTTATAATACTGTAAGCGACAGAATTCTTATAGCTCATTTATGAAAGAAATAATGATAACAAGAAATATCATACAAGAATTAGAAGAATAATCTCTTCCTACTGCTTGTTGCCTGTTATCACTCAGGTTGTTCCCTACCTCCAGAAGGGAATACGGTCGAGGTAACCACTAACCAACCTTTTAGCTGCAGATCCTAGCCAATCTGCAACTAGAGAGGGCTCTCTCTTTGTGATTTAGATTTGTTTGATTATATGTTAGGCTAGTTATGAAGTACAAGTTTTGTTTGGTGTTTGGAAGATGACATTCAGTATAACAAGGTTGTAACATGAGAGAAGTTCAGACCATTGGGTTGATGGATTCTAATTGAAATGAACCTCTGGGTATGGTTTCTTTGGCAATAGGAAAACTACAGAGCAAAATAATTAAACACAGAACAACTTTCAAGCTGAAATGAGATGAAATGAAGTCAAGGAATGAAAGGCAATCAAGAATCTTTCATTATGTTAACAGAGGGAAATTGTGTAAACATTATCAGGAGCAGTTAAGAATTCCTTGATGATATTTAGAGTGGAAGAACCAGGGAGGCAAGAGCAGTCAAGAATTCTTACCTATGCTAGTCCTGTGGAAAACATAAAAAATTATAGGAATTGAACACAGAGTACAACAAAGTAAATTCTAGGTTATCCTTTTTTCCTGTAACTTAGAGCATGATATTTAGATGATAAATAAAACACAGATACAATAACACAAGAGCAAAGAAGACTTATTGATCCATTTATTAACACGAGAATTCTGCAATATATCCTTCTGCCATTGATTCCATAACCAACAAGTTCACCAACACATCATTCCAACAATTTTTTATTTCAGAAGAGTTCTCAAGACTTACAGAGCAGGTCCATAATGATATTCACCATCCAACCACAATAGATATCTTGAGAAGGTATTTAAAAAACATTTTACAAAATATCCCGTAGGAAAATATCAAGTAATAAATATACCCATCTACTTTGGCAGGGGCAATAACTAATATGGAAAACCGCGCAGAAATGAATGAAGAAATAACTATGTTGTACTGGCCGACTTAGGTGTCCTGTTATTGTTGACCTTTTGGCTCAAATAGTCGGTTGATGGCTGCTTCTCTGATTTGCGTTCCTGATGTGCTGTCACTTGCCACCTGTATCTGAGTTTGTTTGAACGTTTTTAGCACAAATTCCATCCTTTGTCGATTTGATTTTCTGATATGAGACCCATATAATGCAATTTACTTTTAATGCAGACAATTTACAAAAAAGAGAATCAAACTACCTTGGCAATACCTCAAGCATGCTCTGCCATCATTGATCTGTTGGTAACTGATGCTTTTTCAGTTTAATCAATGTCTCATCAGCTTTAGTATACCTGTAACAATTTGGCTAGAATTCAAAAAGATGTGCTATCTCATGCTCAATATAAAACGAATTTTCCAATTTATCATATAAAATTTGTCCAGAGGGGGGCACTGTCTCTTCTGAACTGCTTGATGATGCTATAATTTGATTGGTAACATAGGTATTTAGCCTGTGAGCATATTGTTCCTGTTTTAACAGCCTCCCATTGCTAGTGAATAAGCTGGGTAAACCTTTGCTCTGTAATACTGCAAACTTCTGTCTGAAGGCATTTACCTCTGTCTGCATTTCTTGACATTTTCTTTCTATAGTTTGAACAAAATTCCTCATGCTCAGCACCTTCTTGACTCTCAAAATAGTCTCTGTCCTATTCTGAATGTCTAGAGATGCTAGCTACTCACTGGTATGAGTATTCAAAAAATGAATCAATTGATTGGCATGCTCAGGCTTGTTTACCAATAATGCTCTGGCCTTTTTAGTCTCATATTGAGCTAATCCTATCAATTCAATCTGGTCAAAAATAGTATGTATTGATGTCCATTGATCAGCAATAGACTGGCCAATTTTATCCCACAAAATAGTCTTGATTTATGTTAGAGTTTTATGAAGAGTGAGGTCCTTTTCCAAGGCTTTTATTTTATTCTCCAAGGCCTTCACTTCTCTTGTCTTCTCAGCCACAATCATTTTTTATTTGTCATAATTTACCTCAATCTTGGCCAGTTCTTCCTTGGCTTCTTTTAATTCTGCCATTTGGATTTCCAAAGCCTTTATTTCTTTCATCATCTCTTCCATGCTCAAGCTGGCATCTTGTCCTGTTGCTGCTGTAGTTGTTGTTGAAGTTGAGGTACCTGCTGTTGATGCTGGATCAGTGGGAGTGGCTGCTATGGTGACTGTAGGAGGAGGAACTGTAAGAGTTGGAGTTGTTTGAGCTGGCTGAGAGGCCAACTTCTCTTGTTTTCCTTGTAGTGTTGTCTCCAAGGCTTTATCTGTATCCAGCAATCTTTGATTCATCCTCATTAATAAACTTACCACATCCTCTTCTTCTCTTTACTGTGCCACCTCTATGGTCTGAGGGTGCATTGTAGCTGGCAGCTTAAGTTGTCTTCTAAGGGTTGCTATGTCTTCTTCTTTCTTCTTTATTAAAGCCTTTGTGCCCTTGGGATCCTTGGGATCATGTCCCAATTCCATGATAATCTCCTCCAAGGATTTAATTATATTATCCTTGGCTAATGAGGAGGCCTTTTCCAGCTCCAATTGGGTAGAAGTGTTGTACAATGAGTTCTGTAGTTTATGAGCTAGTAATGTTTTGTCTGCCAAGGTAGAGTATACCATTTCTCCGGCCTGTTTGTGTAACTCAATCTGGTCCATTGGGTGGATGTCTTAAGCAAGAACTTCCAGATTGATCTTGATATAATTAGCAACTGACTGTGGTTGCTGTGTGGTGGGCCTAAAGTGACTAAGGGTCGTCTTCCCTGCTTGAATATCATAGGCTACCATTAGCCTTTGTTGATTGGTGGGAGCCATTCTTAACAATTGGTTATATAACTGGAACCTTACTGGTTCATTCCTGGCCTTACTTTCAGTGAATGCTCTCTTGATGTCAGAGCCTTGCTTGCTCTGTTGCTTGGTGGATGTAACCTCCACACCAGACAGTCTCTCTTACTCCTGCTGAAATGAGCTAGTATATGTTTCCAAAAATGGAGGAATCTGCTGTTCAGATGTTCCCTCACCCCTTAGGTTGCCTGTTGTCTCCTCTGTAACTTCTTCTTCAGAGTAGGGGTTCAACCTTTGCCTCTTCTCCCCTTGCTATTCTGTGGATGCCCCTGTGGGTGTCTCTTCTGGTCTGCCCCTTTTTTTGGCTCTTTCGTCATTAAGAGGAGTTTGTAACACAGGAATCTCTGTTACCTTTGCTTGTGTTGAAGGGCCTTGTTCTTGACCGCTTTCCTAGGCTATAGCTAGCTGATATGCCATTGTATTTTTCTACTCTGAATGCTGTACTTCTTTTCCTTTTCCTGCAGGTGGATTAGTCTCTTGGGCAGGTTGCTGTGAAGATGTGGCAGATGATGTGCTCGTCCCAATGTGTTGTGGCAATATGAAAGGGACATGTCCAAAAGAATCCAGGTCAATTGTCTTCTCAAAGTCTTTCATTTCTTTTTATAATCTCTCTTCTTCAGTAAGCTCTTCAACTAGTGTATCCTCTACCCATTCCTGTCGATTAGCATATTGTTCAATTTGAAGGATTCTTTGGTGCACATATCCTGCAAGCTTGTTTTTGACTCTTCTAAAGCTTATGAAATGTTCAGGGTCATATGGTGCCCAATAAAAGCTTTGTTTTAGCATAAGTTCATCTCTTAGAATCTTGTCTGCATCTGCACAAGCATATTCCCTCTTATTGAAGACAAAATGGCCCAATTGATGTCTTATCTTGAGCTGTGCCTTTTTTCTAGTCCCATGGAAATGAATCAAATCTGAACTACTAAATTGCTGGAAGTATTCCAGGGCAAAGAGTCTCATGGGGACATACTTCGGCATCTTGTAGGGAGATAAATGACAGCCATAAATTCGGATCACTGTGTGGTTTTGGTAAAAATACTAGTCACCAATGTTGTAGCCCTTTGAGAGATGTAAAATCCTCTGCATTTCAACAGAGAGTCTGTCAGGAGGAGTCATCATTAATAGGGAAGTGGCTGGGTATATGAACAGTTCAATGAACTCACAATATGTATAAGGGGAAAGGTGAACTTCATGGAAAACTGAGGTCCAGAAAATCACAGACCTCTTCTCTCCTTTGGGGTCTAGTCTTTTAAGAGGAACTTGGAAACTATCAAGATGCTAGTATAGCAGTAGCTGATATATATAGGATGTATATTTGAACACCCTTTCTCTCTCCAAAATCATAAATTGCTCATGGATTTTATTTGCTATGAAGGTGGCATAGTCATACTTGACAGCAGGGGGCTATCCTGGAGTGAATATGGACATTTGTACTAGCACAGTTTCATCAACATACTCACTGGTTTTGCATCCTAGAATGTAGGATATCATGTCTATAAGGAGTTTCCCTGCCTCATTGAACCAGAATTGGTGATAGGGAGTAGGATGATCAGGCTGGCACTTTGGTAGCATAAATAACTGACAAATTCTTGTTATCTTTGAGCTAGGCAGCTTGACACCTTAATTAAGCAAAAGTTTCATGGTTTGAGGAACCAGAGGCTGAGTTGGCTGAAAGTTCAACATCTCATTGATGGACTGAGGAGTAATATAGAAGAGTACAGATCCAGATGGAGTCAGGATTTCTCTTTGTGTGGGATCATAGTTTTCACAGCATAAATGGATGAAATCAGGGAGCACATTCACTGAAGGGAGGTGATAGATAGGCATGTTGGATTCCAAAATTCCCAATACATCAGTGTTGCTCCTGTGGCTATTTCTAATTTCACAAAAGGTTTGTAGGTGAGGTTTGAGACCCATCATATCCTTAATCTGGAAGTCTTTGTCAGCGAGAGGTATCCATTCCAACTCCTTATGTGGTGCATTCAAGGGTGCAATATTCAAGGCCACTGGAGCCTCCATTTTTAGTTTGTTAAGTGACCTTTAACTTGAGTTTAGAGATTTTTGGAGTAACAGACAGTAGAGCACTGGTTTTAGTCTTCCTTAGGAAATCATAGACTATGTTATGTTTGTAGAGATGGATTCCCTTGGTGAAATTCACAGTTAATTGCAAACTTTGGTTGGGAGGCTGGAAAAATCAGGGGAAGGACGCTCCTTTTACAGGTGTTTTTGGTGATTTTTCATGCGAAAATGAGCTCGACTCTTGGTTTAATGGGCAATTTCCTGAGGAAAATAGGATTTGTGGGTTTTCTTTTAGAAACAATGATCAAACAATGGTTTAACATGCATGGGCTTGTAGGCAATAGCGTTTCTTACTCGAATTTAGCTCTTTAGCTAATCTTTACAGAGAATTTTTGGAAAAATAGGGGTTTACGGGCGAATTATCGGGTAAATACTTGTTTTACAGGCGATTGGAGCGAACGGTGGTTGCAGACTGAGCTGAGGGGGCCAGGTTTGCAGCGTGAAATTGCTTGGGTGGCGGACTGGAGCTGTGGTGATGAATTGAACATAAGGTGCATGCAGAGTCTCTGCAACACAACGCACTAACAATAAACAAAAAACTATCACTTTCATGCTTTTTTAACGAATTTTTGGGCTTTTGGCGCTTTCTGGGGATGACGTCAGCATGACGTAAATTTTGTCCGGTAGCAGAGTACGGAAGATGACGTGGTCGCTGACATGGACGGATGCCATGGCAGACATGGCGAATGGAACAGTAGCGCGGGCGCTGGCGTGGTGATGATGCAGGCAGCAAGACAAGACGGTTGTTTGTGGTTTTCATCGGACCGCTTTTGGTACGGGGGCAGTTTGTGTCAGAGCGGGCCCGATGCAATAGAAAAGTGATAGGTGTCCCTGGGTACAGCGGGAATACCGCTTTCTATCGAGTGCTAACGTCCGGACATCGGGGTGCCTCCGATATTGATGTGAGCCATTGGATCTGGAGGGTGCGATCCGACAATTGACGGGAAGGGGAGTTAACGGTAAGGTATGGTGCAGGGGGCCTGCCCAAAAGATTTAACATTTTATAATGTTTTGCGGGGGTTAAAAACTTTGGGTTATCGGGGTATGGTTATTCAATTAACCGAATGTTAATTAAAATCCAATTTAATTATGCGCACAAGGTTATAACGTGGTTTATGTGGGCAGGTTAGGGGTGGTTATTTATTTAACAGGGGGTTAAATAAATTCCAATGACGTGGAGGGTTATTATATGTTTCTGCTAAACGTTATAATTCCCGAAACTTTTGCTATATGGCTATAGTTGCCAAAGGTAGGGATATTATACATTTTTTTGGTTTTTCATATATTTTTGTATAAAATAGGGGAGGGGAAATATAAGTGGGAGTTATATAATAGGGTTAACATGTTAATATGA
>APFE031529900.1:0-10989 GCA_000404065.3 Pinus taeda | reverse complement strand
AATTTAAGGGATAACTCTTGCATGACTTCAGAAAGACTTATAACTTGAATTTCTCCAACTAATTAATTTAAAATAAATAAATTAATTATTTCCAAGTAGCTATTAAGACTAAATTCGATTTTAATTCACAGTTTAATTCAAGGACAAATTAAAATGGAATATTCTTGTTGCCATATTTCAACATTCAGGTCCTATCAAGCGCGGTGCTTGGAATTCGAATGTTGTTATACTGCCAAGATGGAAACTTGCTTGTTGAAGAGTACTGGTGTGGTGGAAATAAAACCACAACCCCTGTTGTGCCAATGAGACTAGTTCTACTACTCACGTTCAATTTTGTTCTTACCATTCTTCCCGTTCCATAGCTAGCCCCCTTTGATTGTCCCAGGTTTCCTTTGCGCAGATCCTTAACCAACAACAATAGTTTCAATTTCACTAGAATCAGTTTACTCAACAACTAAGGTAGCAGCATCCTTAGGGTTACTTCCTCCCACCCACCTTGACACAGATCCAGTCAGTCAATCAGTCGATTGAGTCTCAGAAGGCCTAGAATGAAGAGTCTCAGAATGCAGATTCTCATAGTCGATTGAGTCTTAGATGGCCCAGAATGAAGAGTCTCAGGGCATCCACCTGGATTTGCATGCATACACCTGTAATCTCATTGGGGCTCCATGCAAATACTTGCAACCATAGAAAATAAACATTAATAATACATAACATTAATAGGCTCAAACTAATGTTAACATTAGTTCCTGAGTGCAAAATATTTCTAAAAAATGAACTGTCTAAAGCCAGAATATTATATAGTCTAGCCTCTTTCGCTTCGAGAAGAGGCCAAATAAGATGGTGAAGTTGAATGAGAAGGGATTAATCTCAAAATAACAAAACATGAAGAAAAAAACTTCGCAAACATGAAGACTAACTAATGTCAAATGCATCAAACTGATTAGTATAGTCCCATGCCATTGCTAGATGTCAAGGACTAATAAGGAGGTCTAAATAATTCAGTAAAACGTATACCACGTCTAATCTTAAAACTTTAAATGAAAAAATGTAATGAAGACTTATTATCATATTATATTAAAAATTTGTCACATAAGAAGAGGAGGAATGCTGAAATTGAGTGTTGCTCCCTTTGCTTGCAATTAGGAATTTTTTTTTTAATCATCATGGAAGCTTTCACAACTATGTTTTAATTTGTTGGGGGAAGTTTAAACAAACTTATGAAGTTGATTCCGGTTTTTTTCTAACCACAATTTAATCATTAACATTATAGAAGATATGTGGCTTTAGTTAAAATTGATTTACCATGAAAGTTAAATATTTAATTTAATTTAATTAATTCTTGTATTTTTGAAAAATGGTTGGAAATTTATTAAAATACACAAAAAGAAAATGTTGAATATTTAGTGCAAAAGATCAAAAATAGTTATTATATATTATAATTATACTTTTTGGAATTTCATAAGAACATGGTCTAACAAGAGTATCTACACTTGAATCTAAACTTATTAGGTTTTCTCCATGAAAGGTGGAATTCAAATTTACATCTACGGTATGATAAGGGCTCTTGGTTTCTTGAAACTAATAGGTTGTGTCTTAATCAATGGTATGTAGGTTTCAATTTAGAGGAGGATAATTTTTCTTTAGTTTTGGCTTGGGTAAGATTATCTGTCTCCCTCTTAACCTATGGGAAGATGAAACCCCATAAGTAATAGGAAATAATTTGCAAATATTTATAGAGAAAGTTGAAGTAAGATAGAGCAACATCTGTACATATGGATCTCGTAGAAATAAATCTTAAAGAATGTTTTCTAGAAGCAATTGATTCAAACTTGTGTATAGATGTTGTATAATAATAAACTCCCTTTCAAGTGCAATAGATACCAAATAATTCCTTATCAATTGCGATGGGTATCATGCCTATGGACACTTCAATTCGTATTACCTAACACATAACTTCCTATTTGCTTAGGAGAAAAATAAATATTTCTTGATAGTGTCCAAGATTTGAACATAAACAAAAGGGAATCCTCTACTACTCTTCAACACAAAAATGATATACATGTAAATCTGACTCAAAACATTGTATTCCTTCTAAGAAGAGAATTCTCGAAGTCCAAAAAACAAATCTCCATACCCCCTACCCCTTTCACAATGGAGGAAAAATAGATCAACCCTCATGCAAACAACTTTTAAAAGTTAGAAAGTGTGAAAGATGAAGAGGAAAAGGGTAAAAGCATAAAAGTCTTGTAACAAAGGAGTTAAAGAGAAAAATCTTGGGTACTAAAGACCAACACTAAAGAATTAAATTATATTCCATGGAGAACACACATTTAAAGGAAATGTCTCTATTGAATTCAAAACTCTATTTATTAGCTAGCTAAACATAAGAGGTAAGAAATACAACGAACGACTAGAACAACCCCTGTTAGAATAAGAAGCTAAGGGAACCATATGGTATAGAAATAAAATTCTCTCGCTTGGACATTTGAAGACCACTCAAAGTCTCTCGGTCTTAATTTGAATATCAAATTTCTCGAGGTGAAAAACTTTTTTTTAGTGCAAAACTTTGAGGAAAGGTTTTCACCTCAAGAGATTTGATCCCTCTTATTACTTAATAGATTCGATGTTAAGATGGATCTAGGTTGGTTTCAATCATGCACGATCACACAAAATTTGTTGAACATGTAATTATTCTTATCATTTTAAATATGCTAAATGTGTGTAAGATTAATCTGTTCATTTAAATTTAAATTTTCTTAGTTACCTCAGCTTGTTGAGATGATAGAAGCTATTAATAACTTGCAAGATGAAAAATGATGAAATTAAAATTTGAATGTAAAGTGACAATGTAACATTGTTGAATTATAGAAAATATGAATAGAAAATGGTTAAAATGTATGTATGAGATGTTGATCATGTGATTTATTGGTCAATATTGCAGGTGGAACCAAAGGGAGAGTTCCAGCCAGAGCCTCAATGCATCTTGCAATAAAGGAAGCTCATGCTCTGAAATTGAGAAATAAAGCAAGTTAAAGTGCAATGGAAGCACTTTGGGCCCAAGGAATCCACATGCGATATGGATGATCATATGCAGGCATTGTATTCTTCGTTATCGAGCTATGTTTATAAAGGGGCCAATAAGTAGTATGTTTGTCATTTTTTTAACAGCTTTGTCTTAACATAAGAGTCATAGAACACTAAGGATGGTGATACCCCAAGGGGAAGAGGTTTGTAATAGCCCAGGGTTAAATTTCCATGTAAATAAATAATGTATTGACATTATAAAAGGAAAAAACAAACCAATTTAATGGGACACATAATCCAATTTGAATGACGGAAAAAATTGCATTGGGATCCACTTTTGGTTAATTATTTATTGGTTATGGAAATTGGCATTGGAAAGAGGTAAAAGGAAATAAAAGACAAATTAATTATTACAGGATAGCAAGGACATGAGTCAAGAATGCAAAAGAAATAAAGGAAAATGTAAGAAATTCCACTTCAGTGGGTGGGGAAGAGGAAGAGACAAAAAAAAAGATAAAAATAGTAAAAGAATATGCATGCAAGTAAAAATGAAGAAAAAAAAGTAAAAGAAATTTGGAAAGAGAACATTCTAACATTCTCTTTGGGGAAGAGAGGAAAAAGGAGAGAAGCTACAATGTTGGGACACAAGCAAGAGACAAGAAAGGAAAGAAAGTAGCGCAAGAGGAATTAAAGTGGCATCCAAGAAAGAAGGTTTGAACAACAGCTAGCAAGGCCATAAAAGATAGAGAAAGGTAGCCAACATGAGGATTTTTGCAGGTAACAATATGCATGTTTGATTACCTTCTTGGAATTTGAATGCATGGTTCATGCATTGTTTGTTGGGCATTTTTGTTGTCATTGGCATGGATATTTTCCTGGATTGACAGACATGTACAACCTTGCCTTATGCCATTTCTTGGATAGTCATGATGTAGTAGGTTCCCTGTTTAGTTAAGCTTTGGATGCCAATATATTTTGGATCCTAGTTAAGGTGGTCTTAGGAAAATACCAAGGCTTGAGGGTGGAGATGGTTTTCTCCAAGAGAGACCTTGATAGGTGGGTGGAGATAGGAAAAATCCTTTGGGTATGGTGAAGAAATTATGAGGTATCCAAGATTATATTGGTTTTGGTGATTTGTGGATTTGTTGTCAGGTGAAATAATTGTGGCTTGAGGGTGGAGGTGGTTTTCCTCTAGATTCCCTGTTTGGTTATGCTTTGGTTTATCCCATGTAATCCCAAACTCAAGCTTGGAATATGGCACAAGGGGTGATTGGGCTAGAAGAAAGGACTGGTTTAGCCCAATATATGGTCAGGTGGAACGTGGAAGTCCCTGACTGGGTTGGTACTATACATATGTTAATATATTCTTTAATGAAGATCAAGGAGCACAAGTTTTGGTTTAATGTGTTGATTATGTGACTTGTTTGTCATGGCTCCATCATTGGTTAAGTGTATGTTACATGCATAGTGTATTTCTTGTTATATGAAGTGATTTTGTTATTGATCTATTTCATGGTTTGAAAATCTCTTGGATAATTTATATGGATGCATGAACTAATCTTTGTTTTATTGCAACTAGTGTGAGAAGGAAGAAATCATTTGTGATGAACATTTGATGAAAATAATGAGAATAATGTACAAGCTATGCATTCAAGACCTATAGGTATCATAGCCACAAAGTATTTGTATAAATGAATAATATGTGTTTGGAAAGCATGAGATACAACAAAGCCTAAGAACATAGCATGAAGACTTATATGTATTTTTGACAGAGTTCTGTAAAATTCTGGGACGTTGGGTTGAATGTTGGCCCTACTTTTCATAAACAAGGTCTATGGCCACACTATTAGAACTAGGAGATCTTGGCCACAAACACACTGAGGATGGGTTATCTATGCAGCGGGAGGCCTTTCAACACAGTTACAAGCATGTAACCATGCAACTGACAAGTAATCTATGTCAAGGAGTGGTATAAGCTCGAGGAAAATGATCATCGGGGAAAGTTAGGCTAATAACAAGGTGATCATGTGTCTCTTGGTGTTTGTAGCCATTTCTGGACAAGTGGAATCCATTTCTGTGTTGATTTGTGTAGCTTGGGATGTACTTCAAGCCCTAGGGTTCAGGGTTTGGAGGAAAAAGCACCACAAGGGTAGCTTGTGGGCTTGGAACCCAAGTATGGGTTTTTTTAACCTATCATGTTTTGGGGAAAAACCATGATGGATTCACAACATGTGATGGATGAGGATGATAGTGCTCAAAAAGATGATTCCAATGCATCAACAATTGTCTAAATCTAAGTTGTCGTTAGAGAGATATGAATTTTTGAAGTTGACATAGTAAATATTGGATTTTCAAGTAGGTCGACTTGAAGAAAATTCCAAGTAGACGTCTCTCTTTGAGTGAACTCGTTGGAGGAAGCAAAGCCTATATATTGAGGATGAGTTGAGTCATTTTAAGCATCCAAAAATAGAAATACAAGAGCTCGTTGAAGGTGAAGGACAACTCGGATAAGGGAGAATATTAGCTTATGTTTTTCCACAGGAAAGGAGGATAGAACAACATGGATTTAGGGTTGGTTTGGGTATTGTTTGGGTGCTTCTCTAGCTATGTGGAGGGTTGTAACATATCCTAGGAAGGCTGAGTTTTAATAGAGGATAACACGGGTCTATGGGGAAACTTTAAGGTGGGTTATCTCTATGTTTGTGTGGGTCGTAGGTACAGGAGGAGAGCTGTGGTAGGTCACAATCCATACCATCTCAGAAAGGTGCCTACATCGTGTTGTTTGAGGGTGATATAAGCCCATAACAACATGAAATCAAGGCATACTCGCTTGACAAAGCCGCAGTAAATTAAGGGTTGTTTGGGTGGAGAAACAAGGGTTGTTGCAGCATGTCAATGCCCTAACTAGGGACAATAGTGCTACAAACTTGGAGCAACATTTATGTCTTGTATTAGGTCAAATATTTAACCAGTTTGGATCAGTTTTCTAGCAGCCTGTTGATGCCAAGTGGAGGGTCTTCCGAGGAGGCGAAGAGTATTTCCTAGGATAAGAATTGACAGTGATAGGATTGGGCATCATAGAGTTGATGGAGGGAAGCGAATTGGCTACCCAAAATAGCCCTAGAGAAACAAACAAGAAGGAATTTGTTGGTGCAAGATTGGGTGAAGTTTTGGTGCTGAAGTGTAGCACTTTGATGGATGAAAGTTGTTGCTAGCCTCGCAGATTGGAGCTATTGAATTAGGCATACCCAAAGAGCAGTTGTGTGTTCATTGTAGCAGACGTGACTTCCAACAGTGACAGGAAGCAACCCTCTTGGAGTCTCGATGTGTAGATGCCTTGATGGACTAAGGCACTACTAGTGAGTAGTACAGAAGCGAAGGATCAGTAGGACAAGATCCAACATATAATTTGTGCAACAAAGATTGTCATTGTAACTTGTAAACCATAGACTATTGTATTACTCAGTTCATTTAATATAACAAAGATTGGGATTGTACATATTGTACAATTTTCTTTACAACTATGTATATTGTGCATATGTTATTTATTGATTTATATTTCCATTGTGCAAAGTAGTTTATGGTTGAGATTCTTTGTTTGTTAGCGTCAATGATTTTAAGACTCTAACCTAGACCCAAGGTTGTGGAAATTAAACATGGTATAAGAGCATGTCTAAGCTACCTTGGAAGTAAGTAAATCAGAGTTGTGCGCAACAAAGTACAACATGAGAGGGAGCTGGTCACATTATGGGTGAAGGGTTCACTAGAATGTTGAAGTTGTAGGCAGGTATCCAATATGAGGACAGGTTGGAGGGGTTGTCCAACTATAGTCCATGGAAGGAAAGTATCAAGTTGATATTGCGGGTCAACATGATCTAGTATTTTTCCAAGAAAGAGATCAAGAAACCAACTGACCCTAAGGAGCTGGAAATATGGGAAGATTTGGATGCAAGGGCGAGATTGATCATCCTTGGTAGTGTAAGGGATGCCCTAATACCTCATTTGTCTAGGAAGAACACCACACATGAGATGTGGGTGCCTCTTCAGAAATTTCTCTAGAATAAGAACGAGAACCGGGTATTGGTATTGGAGGATAAGTTGAAGTCCACCAAGATGTTAAAGGGTGAAAGCGTGACCTCGTATTTGACAAGATTGTCTCAAGTCAAGGATGAGATTTTTTCCATCGGTGTGAATGTCTCAGATGGAGATATGCTAAGGATTTCCTTGAAAGGGTTCACTGAGGATTGGAATCCCTTCATCAAAGGAATTGTTTCTAGGCAGAAGTTTCCATACTGGGATAAGTTGTGGGATGAATTCATTAAGGAATAGTTGTGAGACAAGGATCTTCAGCCAAAGAAGAAAGCTTCAGATGATGATGTGGCACTTTCCTTACGAATGAATGGTGAGATGGGTCATTTTTTTTCGAGATGTCTAAAGAAGAAGAAGGGAGATGATGAGAAAAAAAAAGGGAAGCAGACCACCCTTATTTCCAATAAAGGAGAGATGGATGAGCTCACTAGAAAATTAGAAGAAAAAGAGGAGGATTTTGCTATGATTTCTCATTTCTCGTAGAGTACTATCAAAGAGGATGGATGGTACATGGACAGTCATGCAACAAATCATATGATAGGGTCATAGGATATTTTTGAGACTCTCCTAGATGGGACTCAAAGTTGCACATGGTGTTGGGCGAAAAGAGTCAGTTGGAGATTCGAGGATCGGGTGTTGTGCCATTCAAAATGGAGACACGACGTATGATGCAGGTACATGATGTACTATTTGTACTGTTTGTACTAGGACTCAGAAATAATGTGCTCTCAGTCTCGATGATGGAGAAGAAGAGGTTTGATGTCTTGTTCTAGGATGGAAAGGCAAGAATCAGGCTTAGAGGCTCTAATTCTGATGGGATTGTACTCAGAGTTAGAGAGCATAGTCTCTAGAGTTTGAATGCCAAGCATAAGGATCATGGAAAGAAGCAAGGACAGGTGCAGGTTCCAAAAAACCAGGAGCAATTCAAAGTGCAGGTGCAAGATTCAGAGGAGAAGGCACATGTTCCTGAGAATAAGCTACACTTTTCTGAGAAGGTCCAGGTTCCAGAGACTCAGAATGATTCTATTTCAAGAGGGAGCTTGCAGATTCAGAGGGATACTCTGCAACCCAAGAAGAGTGAGCGGTCAGTGATGAGCAAGGGTGCTCCTACAAATTATAAGAAGGAATCATGGAAAAAGTGGAAGATGCTAGAGGATAAGAAGAAGAATAAGGTTGCTTCTGGTAGTGACAGTGAGACTTCCAAGAAGGGTGTAGTTCACGATACGTGGATTGTTGCGATTGTGAGAGCCAAGAGTTTGGCAAGTGTTGCAATTAGTGATGATGATGACAAGATACTTCCTAGTCTTGGAGGTACCTCCCTCGCTAAGAGGGAGTGTTTATTTGTGTAGCTTGGGAGGTACTCCAAGCCCTAGGGTTTAGGTTTTGGAGGACAAAGCACCACAAGGGTAGCTTGTGGGCTTGGAACCCAAGTATGGGGTTTTGGCACCCATCCTATTTTGGGGAAAACCATGATGGATTCATGGCATGTGATGGATGAGGATGACAATGCTTGGAATGAAGATTCTAACGCATCAAAAATCATATGAATTTGAGTTGTCATTAGAGAGATATGAATTTATGAAGTTGACATAGTAAATATTGGATTTTCAGGTAGGTCGACTTGAAGAAAATTCCAAGTAGACATGTCTCTTTGAGTGAACTCGTTGGAGGCAGTAAAGCCCATATATTGAGGACAAGTTGAGAATTTTAAGAATCCAAAAAGAGCAATACAAGAGCTCGATGAAGGTGAAGAAGAACTTGAATAAGGGAGCGTATTAGCTTTTGTTTTGCCGTAAGAAAGGAGGATAAAACAACGTGGATTTAGGGTTGGTTTGGGTATTGTTTGGGTGCTTCTCTAATGGTGTGGAGGGTTGTGACATACCTTGGGAAGGTTGAGTTTCAACAGAGAATAATGTAGGTTTGTGGGGCAGCTTTAAGGTGGGTTATATCTATGTTTGTGTGGGTCGTAGGTACAGGAGGAGAGCTATGATGGGCCGCAGGCCATACCACCTCAGAAAGGTGCCTAAGTTGGATTGTTTGAGGGTGGTATAAACCCATAACAACAACACAAAATTAGGGCATACTCCCTTGACTAAGTTGTAGTAAATTAAGGGTTGTTTGGGTGGAGAAACAAGGATTTTTGCAGCATGTCAATGCCCTAACAAAGGAAAAAAATACTACAGACTTGGAGCAACATTTATGTTTTGTATTGTGTCAAATATTTGACCAATTTGAATCAGTTTTCTAGTAGCTTGTTGATGCCAAGTGGAGTGTCCTCTAATGAGGAGAAGAGTCTTTCCTAGGAGAAGAATTGATAGTGACAAGATTTGGTATCATAGAGGTGTTGGAGGGCATCGATTTGGCTATCCAAAGTAGCCATAGAGCAGCATATCAGAAGGGATTTGTTGGTGCAAGATTGGGTGAAGTTTTGGTGTCGAAGTGCAGCACTTTGATGGATGAAAGTTGCTACTAGCCTGGCATATTGGAGCTCGAGAATTAGGCCTACCTAGAGAGCAGTTGATGAGCCCATGTTCATTGTAGCATACATGAATTGCAACCATTATAGGAGGAAACCCTCTTGGAGTCTCGATGTGTATATGCCTTGATGGACTAAGACACTACTAGTGAGAAGTACAAGAGAGAATGAATGACATGACAAGATACGACATAGAATTTGTGCAATGAAGATTGTCATTGTATCTTATAAACCATATATTGTTGTATTACTAAATTTTTTTATAATAACAAAGATTTGGATTGTACATATTCTACAATTTTGTTTAAAACTGTGTATATTGTGCATATTTGATTTACTACTTTATATTTCTGCCATCCAATGTAGTTTATGGTTGAGATTCTGGGTTAGGTAGTGTCAGTGATTTTAAGACTCTAACCTAGACCCAAGGTTGTGGAAATTCAAAATTATGTAACTACATCTTGGAATTTGGGTCATGCATAGTAAATCTCAAGTCACGTTTTCCCTGGTAAGAAGGTAAAAGTGGATAAACGTGGGGTTGGGTGTTAAAGTTGGCTAGTGTAAATAAGAAAATAAACATTGTTAAAATAAGAAAAAAATATTATGAGCTTATTTGGATTGAATTTTTATATTTGTTTCATCTATCTCAAAGCTTTTAAAGTGGCCCAAATGGGAGGAATTGTCTCTAAAGGACATTTTTATTGGCAAGTTCAAGTTTCGAGAATTTGGATCTAAAACCTTTTGGAGCCACTTTGAGTGATTATACAACCCTTTTTAGGTTTAAAAAAATAAAATCTTATATTATTGTAGGTCCCCAAGGCATTGTTCTCAATTAGATACCTTTCCAATGTTTAAAGAATCATGTAAAATGGAGTTTGTAAGAAAAAAGTTATGTCCCTTGTAAGTTTTCCTATTGTGTTGGCCACCACGGTACGAGTGGATGCCACATTGCCCCCCACCACTCATGCATATGGCACTAGACACATGTCGATTTTAAATAAGACTCTAGAAGGTTCAAACCTATAATTCTAGTTAAGGGTTGTGGGATTCAAACCTTACCCATAGTTGGCTATTGGGCTATGTTAAATATTGGACCAATAGGAGGAGTAGGGATTCTATTCTATTCTATTGTATTTTGTTCCATAATTGAGTAGATAAAATGGGAGTGGAAAGATACAAAGAAGAACATAGGGAGTTAAATTTATGTAGAAACCACATATTCCACAAGAATTAGACAAATCCATAGAGAGTACCTCTTTCTTTGTACTTGCACATCTTTCCATACTAGAGAAAAGAGAGTAGAGAAACCTCAACTTCTACCTAGGTTTTTTCCCATAAGGGTTTCCCAAGAATTTTTTTATTTTTTTTATTTTTTTTATTTTTTTATTTTTTTTTAT
>APFE031529897.1:17716-39547 GCA_000404065.3 Pinus taeda | reverse complement strand
GCACCTTGAATTCAATGTTGGATCAGGATCATGAGACCTGAAATGACTTATCATTGAATGATCTGATATTGGTTGGGTTAGATCTGATTGCGTACACCTGTTTTATTATTTAAATGTCATGATCTAGGTTTGTCTGAAGTTTGAAATAACAACGAAGTTGTGAGTTAATATTTGTAGATATGCAGGTTTGACTCTTCCAAGTAGCGTATACAAAGGAAAAGCCTATTCTTCAGAAATCGCCAATATATCTGATCAATTCTACTGTTTTACTATTGTTTGTCAATAAAGTCTTCTTAGATCTAAATGTAAAATTGAATGCGTAAGGAGTTTGGTGTCTGATTGATTGATTGTCTATGTGAGAAGGGTTATCTCTGTTACTGCCTCTGTAAAGCTTTGTAAATTGATAGTAGATGTTCAGTGTATTGTTGGTTGGTACAGACTTGATTCAGAAGTTTTGAAGGTATACATAGGTTTGGTTAAAGGAAGTAGTGCATACACGCAGGTTGGGTTCAGTTAAGTAGCGTATACATTCTGATGCATGATTTTTGAGGTTACAGCTGGTTCTGAATGATGATTCAGGTTTCTAGGTTTAGCACAGTGTTCTGGTGACAGTGATCTGAGATGCAGTTTGAAAGTCTGATGGATCCAGTATGAAAATTTGATGAAACGAGGCCTTCATTTGTATTGTTGTGTACCAGGAACATCCATTCTGAAAATTTATGAAACGTGGTCCCTGGAGGAAGAGAGAAGGTTGTAGCCTTCTGTAAGTTGGCGCCTACGTACTAGTAAACACATTGGCTAGTACAAGAGCTAAGGGGTTGTAGCTCCCTTCCAATAGAAGCTAGAAAATGAGAGAAGGTTGTAGCCTTCTGTAGGTGGGTGCCTGTGTACTGGTATGAGTCTACACCAATACAAGATCGTAAACATATTTTCTTGATATTAAAAGAAGACAAAAACGACAGCAACAGGTGGTTTTTCTCCCGTATTAGGTTTCCACCTTAAATATTGGTGTTCATGTATGTTGCTTATGTGTGATGGTTTATTATGTTTTTAGTGCACTGTTTAACAAGTTACTGATGCACTGATTGAAGATCAACACATGATAAATTGACTAAATCATAATTTCTCTATGTATACGCTGGTTTATCTAATCACAATAGCGTGTACACGCAAGTTCTCTTCACAGAAGTAGCGTATATAAATGTGTTTGGGAAATGAAAAATTATTGAACGGTAATACTGATTCACCCCCCCCCACTCTTAGTATTATTTCCAACAAGTACTTCATTCATCTTGACTTGCTGCATCCCTCTGTCACCATACCATCCTCCTAAATAATGTATCCCACATAGGGTGGAATGATCAACGAGACACTTCTTCCAAGTAGAGGTGAACCTTCTAATAAAGTTTCCAATGGAGGATCTTGATTATCCTCATCCTACAAATGCTCCTTCCAAGTGGTGATTATGTATGATGAAGACCTAGCATGCTAGATGACTTTCTTCTAACCATATATATTATCTATGCTTTCAATGAGGTTATCAATAGCTACTTCCTTTATATGATGACTGCTACTTCTACTTCAACTTATTCTTTCAAGCTTCTCTAAAGATGTCATGAGATCTTACTTCCATGGTATGCTTCTAATATGATGCCATATTCTATTATGATGCATCCTATCATACCCATAATTCTTCTTGCCATGATAACTATTATTTACAAACACTGAAATGAGCTTAGGGAAGGAGATTATCTCAGTCATAGTCGAGATCTCTCACTTCCTCCTTTGATTCCTTCTTTTCAAGTTCTTCCACTTCTTCGGTGATATGGGCTTCTTCCCTTCCTCTTTTGTTGTTTTCCTTCTTGAGTTTAAGATATTTTTTCTTGTAGTGCCCATATTCATGAAAACCATAGCAATGGATCTTTGACATATCCTTGTTCTTTTTTTGAGGACCAAACCTTCCAAACTTTCCTTTCCTCTTAGCCATGACAACAAATTCTTGAACTTGCTTGTTTGATCCCACATCGCTTTTTGCCTTCAACTTGGTTTCTTCAATCTTACACAATGACCAAAGATCACTGAATGGGGTAGCTTCCTTCTTTCCATAGATTCTTGATGTAAATTTGCCCCATTCCCCTGGAAGTGCATTGAGCACTATGGTGGTCATTTCTTTATCGAACATTATTTCTCCCAATTATTGTAGTTGGTATATTTTTTATGATACCCTCATAAAGTATGAGGCTATTCGATCTTCCTTCGAGATTTTCATTTTGTACAGCTCATTTCTCAAAGATATCACTTCTCCAGTAGTACTTAGAGAGAACAATTCTACTAGTTTATCATATATTTCCTTTGATGTCTCCAATTTTGCAACATATGGTATGAGGAGATCCTTGATGGATTCTATAAGGATCCTTTGAGCCCCAATTTCTCCTTTCATATACTTGGCTAAGGCTTGAGCTTCTTCTTTTGGAGCTTTAGTGATTGAGCCCTTAACATGTTCAACAACTTTATTTTCTATGAGGATCAAATATGTTCTTTTCTTCCATGCAAGAAAGTTTGATGACCCAACCAATCTGTTGCTTTCCTTGCAAAATGAAGTCATTTTGATGGCAATACCTTCAACCTAATGCCTTCTTGATTTTAATGATGAAGATAGAATATATCTTCTTGATGAAGATGTCTTCCTCCAAAAATGACCTTTCAAAAGAGGGAGATCACCTTCACTCCTTGATGACGATGATAACACCTTTTCTTGCTTTCCTTGGATGTGTAGACTTCAAGATGCTTCAATGAGTAATCCTTCTTTAAGTGGAGGTAGGGTCATGTAGATCTTTTCTTTAAAACTGCTTCAAGTGTATAACCCATCTTTGGACAAGCTAGGGTTTTGAGGTTTTCTTTCTTTGAGATGTGATTATCCTTGAGATGAATGGAACTTCTTGATGATTGATACTTTTGATGATCTTCCAATGCTTCAGCCCTTGAGAGTCCTTATTTAAGTTGCCTTTCCTTATCTTGTCATCTTAGCTCTGATACCATGTTGAGAAATTATCTTGATTACCTTGATAACTTCTTGTGAACTCCTTTTTAATTATCTTGATTACATTGTTCTTTGTCTTGATTATTATAATGTTCTTTTCATCAAACAACTACCAAACCATAAAGAACAAAGAGACAATAGAGCACAAGATGTAGGCGATCAGCCAAGGCTAAAACCTCTCCACTTGAGAGGAAAACCCACAAGAATTCTTCTTATTGTAGAATCTTCAATTGATGAATTACAAGGCCTATGACCCTTGACCAAGGCCCTCCAAGACCAAGTCCTTTGACGAGCTTTCTTTCTCAGCTGCAATTTCGATCTCCAACAAATTATTCTGCAACTTCGAGTTGTCCAGTAGATTCTTCTGCAACTTTGTCATGCCCAGTAAAACCTTCTACAGAAAGACTAGCCTTTGCATGCATGGAAATCAATGGTAAATTCTTCCTCCTTTTCTCTTCGTTTGAGTTGATTCTTTTTTCTAGAGAACTCGCCTTGCAAAGTGTCCTTGATGATGCCCTAACTCGACTTCTGCAACTCATCCTCTTTTGTTGCAATATGTGCCTTAATCCTTTTAGACACGTGGAGAGAAGTAGCCCAAAACAAACCAAAAATCTCATCCCTTTCTTCAGTATTCATCCTTCTTTTCTTTGCACCTTTCTCTCTCTTGTGATTGAACTTGTGTGAGTGAAGTGAGGTTGAAGTCTCTCTTATATATAGGCCTTCTACTAGGTCAAATTGCACCCTTTAGGCCGACTTGTCCATTTGAGTAGGCCGACTTGATATTTGCAACATGGCGAGGTTTTGGAGGGTCTTTGGAATCAAATACATTTTTCTTTACAATATGTAACATGCCCAAATGGGTTTTTCATACATGACAATGACTCTTGATGTGTAGACTCAATAACAAGCCCTAAAAGCTCTCAATGGGAGAATTACCTAGAAATACATTTCCCTTGAGCATGAAACCCATGTCTCAATAATAACAATAATAAATTTATTTTTCTCTTTTCATTGAATACATAAAACCATGATTACATACGTCATTACGAAGTCTGAACCTAGTTACATAATTCAAGAAGTAGAAGATGAATAGTTGACTTTAGTTGTCACCTTTATTGTATAATTGTCCTTTGAATTATGTATAATCATAATAGTAGAAGATGAACACTTGATTTTATTATCACATGTTCTATTAGTGTTTTTTGTAACCTTTATTATATAATACTTGTAAGAATAGCAGTGTTCCACGAAGACACATTCCCTATGGTGGGGGGCATGCTCCCCACGTTTCCCATGATTGTGGGACAGGGGACGCTTCGAGAAACATTTTCCCACGTCTCCCTTTTTGGGAAACACAGGGAGACATGGGGTGGAAACGTTTCCCCAATATGGGGGATGTGTTCCCCCAAAATGGGTGCTTGTGGGTGTTCCCCTTCAAAAGGGGTTGGGTGTCCCCCTTGAATTTTGCTTGAAAACAATAATTTATTAGCGGGGAAGCCTAATGTTCAATCCTAGGGCCTTACTAATGCTATGTCATTAATAGTAATATTATATTCTTAAGGTAAAATGACAAAAATGACTTAAATTTTTAACATTACCATTAATTGACTTAGGATGTTTGAGAGTGGTTCTGACTTTATTGAATTTCATATGGAGAAAGTAGAATTTTAGATCCCATTCAAAATCTAGTAGACTTTACAATTTTTGGGATTTTAGGAATGGGGGATTGCAACGTTTCTATTGGATTCTATCATATATGAGGGTATGGAACTAACATTTAATCAAGAGCACCAAGCCTTCTATGTACCTCAATGTTAGTGACATTGATTATTGAACTCTGTCATGACCCTTGTAAAATTGTACCTCACATTCAAACAAAGTTCGGACTTGACATGTTAAGCCTTTTCTATCTTATTTTAATACTTAGAGGGTAATATTGATGATGAGGATCCAAATATATGCAATGATTTTGATGATATATAGGTATTTGTTGTAGCATAATTTTTTTGGACAATAGAGGCCATCTAGAGCCTCTTTGTTGATGTATTTTTAGTTCGTATATGAATTACACTTAATTCTATTTTAGTTAGATGCACTTTTGTTATAAATATGAGAAAATTTGCATAGCTGTGTATAATGGTTTGGATTCATATGGATGCACATGAATATTTATGTTTTTTGCCCCAAAAATAAAATTTTTATGTATTATGGGGTGGATCAATTTTTTGGTCCTTTTTTTTTCTAGTTTCCAATTTTGGAGTCAACCAATTCGGTTATCAATTTGATTCTAATAACATTGTCCATTGTTCATTTTAGTTTTAAATTTTAAGTATAGACACTAGATACTAATGACCTTAGACCAAGTCTTTGACTTGTCACTTTTTACTATTTGTGAGTTTGAGTAATTTCAATTATTAGTCCAGACTTTAGACTTTCAAATATTACTAATTTGCGTAGTACTAATCAAATTCTAGAATAATGAATGATGAATTTAAATCAATGTATATAATATTTTACTATTTCTATTTTCATTGAATCATTTATGATGTATGAATCAATGCACTTCATGAATTTGAATCTCTCACACACACATACATGTCCCTTGTCCTCCCAAAATGTCCCTAAAATTAGGGGTTCTCCTACATGTTCCCTTAGGCGTCTTCTCATTTCCATGTCCCTCGTCTCAAAACCTTTGTGGAACATTGAACAATAATGATCAATGCATAATGCTAATATTTTAATATATTCTATAATATATAAAGCATTTACATCCTAAACTAGACATTATGCATGGAAAAATGATGATTTATAATTGTCCCTGGTGTATATTAAGCATAATACTAGTAGAAGATGGATAATTGAATTTAGTATCATATGTAGTGATAATGTTGGTTGTAATATTTAATGTATAATACTTGTAATAATAGTACTAGATGAACAATTTAGCTTTCTATCAATGCACAATAACAATTTTCTTATATCTCATGTAACATATAAGGGGTTTGCCTTGTAGACTAGACATGATGCATGGAATAATGGTGGTTTTTTATTACTAGTAGTGTTTTGATGCAAGATATGATATCTACTTCCAACATAAAATAAAAAACATTTAACAAATTCTAAGTGATAGTGGACAAACTTGAATGAATATAAAGCTAATTCTGCAGTGAATAGCGGTAGGTTGTACAACTTTATATTTAATTCCCAAAACAAGGTAAGGTTGATATCGACATTGTTTTTTGTGTATAAATATTTATTATATCATTTAGAATTCAATGACTCAATAAAAATGCTTTTACCTTAGTTTTTATAATATATAAATACTTAGAAATGGATATAGTAAATGACTTATTTAATTTAATTATATATTAATTTTCAATTAGTTAATTTACCATTTTAAGAGGAGAAAACTTATGATTCTTCAAACTTAATGTAAATGATCACACTCAGTTACACTTGCATTTGAGTATGTGTTAGAAATGTGTTGTCATTGATGGGAAAACATAACACAAGATGGCAAAATGATGACACAAGGTGACTGCAAGATGGATAACGCATGGTGAAATGGTGTAAAGACTTTTAAGGCATTTATAATTTAGAATATCACTTCAAGTGTAGTTGGAACTCAAGTAGATGGATAGAAATTTGAAAGAGATTTCCAATGGTATGTGGAAAACCAAAAATTGCCTTATAGATCAACATATGTGGCCAATAAAAGTAAAGAACACAAAAGTCAAAGTTTTACATAGCTAGAGTTGGTAGAAAAGCTTGGGAGCAGGTTTAAGTTTAGCGCATTACCAAATGTGGCAAAGAAGTTAGTGGAGCAGCCAAATAAAGCCCTGGGTAGACATGGAGCAGACAACACAGTCGCAGGAAGCAGTTATATTGGCCCTTTGCAAAGCCGATTGTACAACTCATCCCAACAGGAGTACCCTGACAATTTTCAAAGATCACACAAAAGAGGGTTTGCGATGACGCAATCCCTGTGGAAAACAACGGGCATGTCAGGTGATGGATCAGGCCCCACATATCCCATTGGCGCATTGGAGATAATTCTGACAAGTCAACAAGAGGAAGCATTAATACGTAGGAGGGTGTTAGAATGGGCGGATTTCCTACACCGTCGATATTAGATTGATGATGTAGGTTCATTCTAAATGCCCCCCTCTCAATACCACAAACCACACAATAAGGGTGTCATAAATGGGTGGTTTTTTCCAGCAGTGGTTTTCGTAACAAAGGAGAAAGGTCAGGAAACGTGGCACAAGGAGAAATGATCGAGACACTTAGAATTTTTTATAAAGGAAAATCAATGCAAAACCAAGGCTCTGGGACCCTTTTCACTCTCCTCTATGATAGGACACATAGCAACATTCAGTTGGTCGAGATGACGTCAACATGACATGGTACGGTGGACATGCGACATACAAATTCGACATTTTTTGGTACTTGGGTGGGCCATTTTAGGGTGACATGTGTCACCACTCAGATGGCACCACGTGGCACATGTGACATCAACATGACACCATCCTAATGGCTTGATCCTGGAGGGTTTTGAAGTGCATATAGGAAGCCCAACGGGCTGACTAAGAGTTGGGCTGACACGACAGCTGTCAGAAACAATTCAGGGATGAGGCATACCCTGGAGGTAAATTAAAGGTGCATAGGGGAATTAGTGGGATGAAAGGGCCGAAACACGTCGACATGTACATACAGGGAGTAACGACCAATCAAAGAAGATGAGAGGCAGCCCCATGGGACACATCGACTTGACGACAAAACCCTGGAAGGAAGTTGAGGGCACAATATAAAAGCGTCAGGATAAAGGTGTCAAGGGCTAATACATAAGCGCCAGGAAGATGTTTTATGCACAAAACAATGACCAAGAGCACATAATTTGAAGGTAAGTGCTTGAATACTAGGACCAAGGTCACAATCTGTGGTCTTATGGGTGCAAAAGTGCTATTTCTAGGGGCTTAAAGGAGAAATTCGGTGGCATGGAAGACATTGGTGACACATTTTGTAGTTTGGCCAAAATAAAAACCAACCAAATTTAGAACTACAGTCAAAAGTCCAGTTAAACCCTACTAAAGTGCCATAATTGATTGTTTGAGCAGAAGTTAATAGAAAAGCTTATAGATTGAGTTCTAAACAACATATTAGAGCCTAATAATTTTAAGAGCACATCAAGAAGACTTAGTGAAACTTGAAAAAGTTGAAATTAAGTAATTCATGTAAGGATTGAAGTGCACATAAACTAAAAATGCAAAGAGGCTAAAAATATCAACCAATTTTCTTTATAAGCATAATCGATTGAGGAATTATGTAAGAGTGTTATAACAGTGTGCGAGTTGGTTTGAATTGAGGTTGCTGGTGTGGATGGTGAGATACTCAGTAATAAAAGTTTGTTGAAGGCGTTTTTGTGAGTGTTTGAAGAGATAAATTGTTTTATTTTGTAAAAGGATTTGGCATTCATGGTTCTAGTTTGAAGATGGATGAACAATGAATCATTTATGTCAAACAAGTTGTAGCTTGTAGACTAGGGGTTGTAGCTCCTTCCAGTAGGTGCTGGTAAATATTTAGGGGTTGCAGCTCCTTTTAGTTGTAACTGATAAATCAGGGAGTTGTAGCTTCCTGCTGGTTGTAGCAATGGAATTTTGTAATAGCAATTGTGGCCTTCTTTGTGAATGAATTGAAGTTAAATTTGAAGAATTAGTGTGTTCCTTGTGTTACTGATATTATTTCTTGTCATGCTTATCTAAATAAATTGCTCAATTATTTCTTAGTGTCCTAACATCATTGCAAGTGAAAGTAAGTTTTAAAATTCCTACAATACTAATTCCCCCCCCCCTCCCCTGCCCCATTGCAAGTGAAAGTAAGTTTTAAAATTCCTACAATACTAATCCCCCCCCCCCCCCCCCCCTCCCCCTCCCCTGCCCCTCAATATTTCTTGGTTTCTAACAATTGGTATTAGAGCCAAGTTAATTCATATTAGTTTAGCAACTGGAATAAAGATAAAGAACCATGGAAAACCAGGAAGGAGGATTTACCAATAGGGCACCTATGTTCCATGGAACAAACTACGTGTTTTAGAAAGTAAGGATGAAAACCTACATTCAATCACTTGAAGCTTATGTATGGGATGGTGTGGAGGAAGAATATCAAAAGCCTCCAAAAGTAATTACTAAAAATGAAAATATGTAGTTCACACGCAATGCTAAAGTCAGGAATGATTTGCTCGCTAGCCTTCCTGAATTAGAACTTGTCAAAGTGATGGACTGCACATCTGCTAAATCTATATGGGGCAAGATGAGTAGCTGTTGTGAAGGTGACAACAAGGTAAAGAAATCTAAACTTCAAGGTTGTAGAATGCAATTCGAGTCTTTGAAGATACATGATGACGAGAATATTGCAAAATACTTCTTAAGAGTTGATGAGGTTGTGAACACCATAAGAGGTCTTGATGAGAAATTAGAAGAATTTGTAGTAGTTCAAAAGGTGTTGAGATCTCTTCCTAAGAGATTTAATCCCAAGATCTCAACCATTAAAGAGATGACCAATCTGAATACTGTCACTCTAGATCAACTTCTTCGAACACTTACTGCTTATGAGATGATAATTTCAAATGACAAGCCTGCAACAAAAGCGTCAACCTTCAAAGCAGATAAGAAGCCCAAGTAATAGCATTATGATTCATGATGTGAATCAGATGAAGAATAATCCAAGTTTGTGAGGAAGTTGAAGAGAAGCTCAAGTAAATTTAAATGTAGGTCATCTTTTAAGTGTTTTAATTGTAGAAAAGTTGGTCACTATGCTTCAAAGTGTCTAGAAAAGAAGAAGGACTATGATCTTAGAGAAAAATTTAGGAAAGTTCAAAAAGATAGAAAGAAGGCTAAGAAGAGGAGTCTCTATATTCAAAATATCCAGCTTCTCTGAAAGTGAAGTCAACCAATCCTCATATGAGGACAAAGACGATGAAAGTCTAGAAGAATTCATTCTTATGGCTATAGACATTCTGTAAGTTGAAGCCATTCATTATGATGAAGATGAGGCAAAAGTTGACCTAGAATGAGAGTTGGTAAGCACACTTGAAGAAATTGAAAGGTTGATAAATAAAAACAAATCCCAGAAGGAGTCACTAAACAAGGAAAAGGATGAAGTTGTTGAACCATTGCTCCTACAAATCGAAGAAGGCAAGAAGATTCAAGAATAATCACTAGGCGAGTGAGAAGAATCAAGCTCGTGAAAGGATAGAGGGTGAAATTGTTTTGTTGAGAAAAGAATTAGAGAAGGAAAAAACCTAGTTGAGCTTCAATTAGAAGTTTGTAAAAGGGATTGCCAATTTAAATGAGCTTTTAGAAGCACAAAGTGTCTCCAATGATTGAAGCGTTCTAGAATTTGAGGCTGAATTCAGTGCAACAATAGAATCGAAGGGTAAGAAATCAATCACCTTTGCACCCGTAACAAAAGGGGGGACCACATAGTAGAAAAAAGAAAAAGACACCACACGACTCAATAAAGAGTTAAAGAATGATCAATAGCAAAAAATTAAAGAGATATTTTTTTCACATAAAAATGCTGGAAAGGAAAATAAAAAAAAAAAGAAATCAACCCAACAAAGTAATAAAATATAGTTTTCCAAGTATGCTGATATTCTTCTAGGTTATTGTTTTATTGCACAAATTATGGCCATAATGTAGCAAATTGCAGAGTGAATTTACCCTACAGGGAGCTCAAAGCAAGAAGAAGAAATAAGTATATTACACAAAAGAAAAACATACCAGGTAAACCAATTATTTTTCTCCTTCAAATAATTTGATTCAATGTTTTAAATGTCAAAAATTTGGGCATAGAGCAGCTGATTGTAGACTTAAGGACAAGAGGCATGGACCAATTATTGAGCAAATAAAACAAGAGCCCAAGTTTTGGAGAGAAAAGGAGAATACATAGCAATGTGATATTGTTTTGTATGCTAAGAATGAAGGAAATCATTGGTATGTGGATAGTGGCTATTCTAGGCATGTGTAAGGAGACATAAGCAATTTTTTGACATGGAAACTAGTTGAAAAGGATAATGTAACCTTTGGTAACAATGAACCTAGTAAGGTTTTTGGTAAATGAGTTTTCAGTATGTCAAATGACAAAGGTAAAATAATTAATGTCTTATGTGTTGATGGGCTGAAGCACAATTTGCTCAATGTGTCTCATATGTTTGATCAAGGCTATGATGTGATTTTTAAAGATAAAAAATTGTCAAATCAAGTCTACAGACACATGTGAAATAGTAACTAAAGCTGTGAGTACAGATAGTGATATTTATGTTCTAAAAGAGAAAATAGAGAGGTGTTTCTTATCGTAGATTGATGCGAGTTGGATATGGCATAAGAGACTTGGACATCTAAATTTTGATCAGATAGTCAAACTCAGAAAGTATAATGTTGTCAAGGATCTACCTAGGCTGTCGAAACCAGATAATACAATTTGTAAATATTTACAATTGGGTAATAAAACTTGAGTTCAATTCAAGTTAAGGAGAGCTCATCATCCAAGCCATTAAAATTAGTGTATATGGACTTGTGTGGACCATCGAGAACCCAATTACCCACATATAAATTGTATTTCATGCTTATAATTGATGATTTCAACAAGATGATGTGGGTTTCTTTTCTTAGAGAGAAATATGAATCCTTTGAGAAGTTCAAAGATTTTGAAGATATGAATGGAAATGAAACTGATTGTAAAATCAAGAGCATAATATATGATATTGGAGGTGAATTTATTTCAAAAGAGTTTGATGAATTTTGCTAGAAGCATGGCATCAAAAGCCAATTCACAATAACAGGGACTCCACAACAGAATGGTGCAGTAGAGAGAGAAACGAATATGTGCAACAACTAGCCAAAGCTATGATGGATGAAAGGAAATTTCAACAAATATTTTGGGCCGAAGCCATTCACACAACAATGTGATACTCAACAAAGCTCATTTCAAACCAAACAGTGACAAAACTCCCTATGAGATTTGGTATGGAAAGCCTACAACAATCAAGCATTTTGGAGTTTTTGGTAGCAAGTGTTACATCAAGAGGAATGCTTACAAACTTGGTAAATTCGATGCAAGGGCTGATGAAGGCATTTTTTGGGGATATTCACATAATAAAAATGGCTATAGATGTTATAATAAGAACTCAAAAATGATTTTTGTTTGTATTGATGTCAATTTAAGTGCATGAATATGTTGAATATGTAGACAAACAACCAAAAAATACTAGCTCTAACGAACCAGTCAATGATGATGAGGAGGACCATGAGCTACTTTCAGAAGAAGACAATGAAGAGCCCTCCAATCCTCAAGATACATATCCTTCAACGTGTGTGCAAAAATATCACCTAGCTGATCAGACTATTACTGAATTAAATACAAGTGTTCATACTAGAAGGAAGTTTTTAAATCTCCATGCACAAGTACATGTACATGTAGCCCTTTTTTCCGTGGAGGAACCGAAGGATGTTGCAAAATCTAGTCAAGATGAAATTTGGTTAAAATATATGCACGAAGAATTGGACCAAATTGAGAAAAAAATAGACATGGGAACTTGTTCCTAGACCAACAAATAAGAATGTCATTGACACTAAGTGGGTCTTCATGAATAAGTTGAATGATCATGGGGAAGTGGTGAGAAATAAGGCAAGATTGGTGTGCAAAGACTACGCTCAAATTGAAGGTCTCAATTTTGATGAAACTTTTTCTCCTATTGCTAGATTAGAGGCAATTAAAATGTTTTTGGCATTCGCTTGTTTCAAGAAGTTTAAAATATATTAAATGGATGTCAAATTTGCCTTTCTAAATGGAGAATCACAGGAAGAATTTTACATAGAACAACCAAATGGTTTTTAGCTGACAAAAAATCCTGATTATGTTTGCAATCTTAAAAAGTCCTTGTATCATCTCAAGCAAGCCCCTCGGGCTTGGAATTCCAAGCTGGACAACTAGATTCAAAATAGGCGTAATTGATAGCAATTTATATGTTAAATATCATGATGGAAAAATCACAGTGGTGGTTTTATATGTTGATGATATTATTTTTACTAGTTATTCATATTTGTTAACATGTCAATTTGCAACAGATATAAATGTTGAGTTTGAGATGTCTATGCTTGGAGAGATTTCTTATTTCCCTGGATTGTAGATTAGACAAACTCCCAAAGGGATTTTTATCTCACAAGGTAAATATCTCAAGGAAGTATTGAAGAAGTTTGGCATGAAGGAATTCTCTTTAGTGTGCAAACCAATGGTTACAGGTTACAAGCTTAACAAGACTGATGCATCACTAGAAGGACCAAAATTTATATAGATCTATCATTGGAAAACTATTATATTTGACAGCTTCAAGACCATACATTATGTAGGCCATTCGTATTGTTGGAAGATTTAAAGTAGCCCTTATACAAAGCCATCTTCTAGTAGCCAAGAGGATTCTCAAATATATTAGAGCCACAATAGATTATGGACTGCAATGCCCAAGAGGTAAAGATTTTTTCCTAATTGTTTATATTGATGTTGATTGGGCAGGTGATGTAGATGATCGAAGAGCACTAGTGGTGGTGCTTTCTTTCTTAGAGAACGTCTAGTTTCATGGTTGAGCAAGAAGCAAGCTTCCATCTCTTTATCTACAACATAAGTATAATATATTGCAACAACCTCATTAGAGAAAATTTATGTCTAAAAGTGGCCTCCTAAGGAAAAATAACAAAATTATAGTTTAAATAATAAAATAAGAGTTATGAATTGTGGAGTGAAAAGAAAAAAAAAAACCAACATTTTTTAATTGTAATTTTTGGCTTATCTCCTTATAGGTTTACTCAAATTTCAACTATAGACACTCGTTGGGTGTAGAATTAAATTCCGCATCCAATGAGTACCCATCATGCATAATTTTGAGAAGACCCACATTGATAAAAATTGAATATACATTAAAAAACGTGTTCATACCCGTCATGCATACTTTTGAGAAGACTCACATTGATAAAAAAAAATGAATATACATAAAAAAACGAGTTGAACACACTTTTTAATGTATCTTCAATTTTTATCAATGTGGGTCTTCTCAAAAGCATGTATGATGGTTCTCTTTGGATGTAAAATTTAATTTCGCATCCAATGAGTGTCTACACTTGAAATTTGAGTAAACCTATAAGGAGATAAGCCAAAAACACAATTAAAAAAAGTATTCTTTCTTGTTTTCCCTCCAAAATGTATACATGTACATCTTTTTAAATTTAAAGGATTTTGATTGGTTTACCTATTATGATGTGAAAATTACACGAAATTTTCATCGGCACTTTTAGGCTAATATTTCCTCTAATTCTTGTTGCACTCAATTATTATGGATGAAACAATTTTTGTAAGATGTATAGGTGTTTTATGATCACCCTATTGCTATTATTTGTGACAATACAAGTGTCATCATCATGTTAAAGGATCATGTTTTTCTCTCCAAGACAAAGCATATTCCAATCAAGTATCATTTCTTGAGAGAGAAAGTTACTAATCAGATTGTGAAGAAGGAGTATGTACCTACAAAAGAATAGGTTGCTGATATTTTCACCAAACCAATCCCAAGAGATCAATTTGAGTATTTGAGGCAGAGACTAGGAGTTGTTTCTCTTGCTTCCCTCCACTAGATCTTCCTTCAAAAGGAAGAAAGGTAGTTGGTATACCTTTAGCATATCAATATGGAGCTTCTAGTTCCATAGGGTCAACAAGACATGAAATATTGTTGACAAAGGGAGTATAGTTGCAGGGGGATTCTATTCGTGTCTTTTCCATTAATGTTAAGGGGGGAGATGTCTTGGTGATCAAACAAAACCAAAATAAGTGTCTCCCACCATAAACATCACAAAGGGGAGAAGTTTTGGAGAAGTTATGGTGCAGAAGAACAACAACAGAACCACTACAACAACAACCCAGCACAAGAGATATGCATCACAAGGGGAGCAACATCTAAAGGAGAGATTTTAGCACAAGCATAATTGGTTTGTCCTCATGATGGTGTTTGTTTGATCAGAGGTGTTTCCATCAATGCCAAAGGGGGAGAATGTTATAAATGTGTTGTCATTGATGGAAAAGGATGTCACAGGACGGAAAAATGATGACATAAGATGACAAAATGATGACCTGGTCTTTTATTATGAATTCTTCCTTCCCTTTGACCCTATTTTGTACTTTGTCTCTGTCTCCTTTACAATTGTTTATCTCCTATGCTCCTCTATCTCAACTTTGTTTTTCTTCTCCTCTTCTTTCTCAATTCTTTCTGTGCTTCTCTCTTTGCCAAAAAATTTACGAACTAGGTCTCATAAACTTCAATCTACTAGTAGTGCAACATACCAAAATTCATTTTTTATATATGACTCAATGCCTGTTTGTATTCCAATGCAAGAATTTGAAGTGATTCAATTTCTCTTTGTATTTCAACATTGTCTCTTTGTATTCCACCCATTCATTTCCCATTCTTCCAAATTTTCAAGGTTAAAACAAAAGGCAACTCCAATTAGTGCATAAACCATGTGCACCTAGGGATAATTGATTTTATAGAAAACAATAATATAATCACATATTAGGTGCAAAACCCTAATCTTCCCTTCTTGATATGCTCTTCTTCCATGTGATTTTGTTCATTACCTTCATTAGCATCCAAGTTTCCTAATTGAAGAACAATAAACCGATCATAGTAACTTGCCTAGGTTGGAGGGCTTCTTCCAGTCCATATGTGTATATGATTATAAAGAGATAACCAGAAACTTTGATGCATGATTTCTTAGACGACCCATCTGCAAAGGTGTTATGTTTCATGTAGGTATGGTGGAAATGAACAACCTAAATCTCTCCTTTAAATCGACAACATACTAGGTGCTCCCATGAAGTGAATATTCCTCTGCTCCATCGTTCCATTAATCCAAGATGTAATAAATTTTGAGTCTATATGTTCATGTCCCTTACCCCATCCTCCAAGGCTATTGGCAAAAGAATTTTCAAGGCTTTTAATTAAGCTAAATTGTTTATTGATTTGCAAAATTGTATGGAAATAAGATCCAACAAGGCTAAAAAAGGCATAGAACTTCTGTTGCTACAGTTTAACCAATATCTTATTGAGTTGTTCTATTAAATAAGTCACATGAATTTTTTTTTGTTGATTTTTGGCTCTATTATATCCCTTGTTTTCTTACGATTTCCCTCTTCCCCGACTTTGTATGACCCTTGTAGTTTGTAGAAAATATTTTCTGGATTATAGGCCATTGCTTAGAAAATAGTGGCATTCCTAGCCATACATAATTAATATGGTCCATAAGACAAGTAATGGAAGGGGGTGACCAGTGATGCTTCCTCCTGGTGTCATAATTCTCAAATCTCTAGCCATTGCTGAAGTGATTCCTCTAAGAGTTCTCTATCCCATAACACCTTATCATCAATGATACTTTTTACTGCATTCCAAATTTCTTTAGTGAAGTTGCATGTTAGGAATAATCAATGGATGCTCTTTGGTTTCTCTTTACACAAGATGCGATATGCCTTAGCTAGCCATGAAATGGGTCCTTAAATATGCTACAAGAATATTACTTGAATTTTTTTTATTTTAAGGGCTGAAGGTGTGCTTGTATAACCAAGCAATGTAAGTGTCAACCAACAATTCGTACACAAAATATTTGATTCTCACTATGCCATTGATAAAAAATCTAGTAAAAATACTTCGGCAGAAGAGGAAACTATCCTTGATGAAGCGAAAGTAACTCCATTAAAGCTACATTCTTCCATTTTGTTTGTCACAAATCTGCTTTGCAAACAATGGTGAAAAAATAGGTCACATTATATCACAAAGCATGGATTCTATTTGCAACACCCATGCACATGTCTTGGTTCGAACATCTTATTGCATATAATTATAGATTAGACTAAGTATGAACTAAATGGGAACAATTTGAAGGCAATGCAAAAACATGTAGAGATTGTTCCATTGTCTAATTTATGCACTTGTATGCATCATGTAGGTTGAAAGGGAGAACAATGCCTCAAGTTTTGATCAATAGGTCTCAATAACATTTAGGATTCCCACATGACTGTAAGTTACATAACATGCTCAATTTTTGCCAAGACCAAAACTACAAATGGAATTTTAAACTTGGCTTATAATAGACTAAACAAAAATTTAGAAAAACATCAATTTTTCTTAACCCAAAACCACTAGAAAATAAATAGGTATGCCTTATAAGATTCAATTTCATCTCTTCTTGCTTTTCCTTCTTGCCTTTACAATTATATCTAGTGATCTCATGAGTTGATGGACAAGAGAAGATGATGGTGGCCCTTTCTCAGTTGTTGTGATAAATCCAACAAGAGTTGTGGGTGCCTTTGGTGACACAAGTTTCTCAGGAATAAACCAATGCTCTCTGTATTGGCCAATCTAGGGTGCTAGATTAGACTAGATTTATTATCGACCTGGGTAAGTAAACTTCGAGGCGTGTGCCTAAAATCTATAGACATAAAGGATTCCGAACTAAGTGTTTGTTGTGATAGGCGACATTACTTCTTTACAGAAGGTTGAGGTATGTTTCCCCTCACTTTAACACTCAGATGACTTAGATTATCTAATTGTCCCAAAGATACAAAGTATAGCTAGATTGAGATTTTAGTCCCCTTATAAGGATGATGTGCACAAAACTTTGTCTAGTTAATACTGAAGCACTCATAAAGAAATAAAAAACACACCGAAATTTAAATACATAAACAAACAAAGTCTATGGAAATGCTTTAAAACATAACACTGGATCAAATCTCTTACAAGACCTAGTTCAATGATCTAACAATGATCACTTTAAGCAATCACCATAAATACTATTTGTGAGAAATCGTAATCGAATTGATAGAATCATGAGCATGGAAATAACATCAACAATATGCGTTCTATGTAAATTCAAGAGTTATGGAAATGACATTAAACGATATGTGTTCAAAAGCAATGGAAATGCATTCTATGTAAATTCAAAAGCAATGGAAACGAAAGGCACAGTATACCAATCCACGCAGGGCCCGTCCCGTTTCAATGGTACACTGGAATGAGCTCAATCAATTGACAATATTAACACATAGACAATGCTGAAGTGAAATCGTAATTATATTCAAAAACTGAGAATTGCAATCACATATATGAATTCGGTTCTCCAAAACAATACACAGAGATAATCGTAACTTGTCTCGAAAAACAAAAATGATACAGAGTCTTTATCTGCCTTCCTATCTTGAATCGAATGAACATTCATTGAAGCAGCTGTTTCTGCTTTTATAGTGGAATGATTTGCGGTCATTCTAAGATGAACCGATTTCCAAAAAGACAAAACGAAACCGGTTTAGAAACCATGGATTTTATTTCCTTTGTAACCAAAAGGCTGGGGTTTGACCCAACATTGACCGCATAAGTAGGAGCTTTTGATCTGCTGTAAAATCGATTTTTCTCCATGCTTGTACATTCATGAGCTCGTTCCTATCCACTGCTTTGGCTTGCCTGTCATGCCATGTGTCAGATCATAAACCATTTACAGGATGTGATGTCTTCCTGCAACCTTTTTGTTAAAAATTCCTAATTTCTAACATAAAAATACATAAATTAACTTTAATGCAAACTAACAACTATAACGCTATTAACTAATCAATTTCAATGGATGTAAAGGGGTCTATGGAGGGAAAAGATAGACAATTGATGATTTTTTTAGAAGAAAAAGAGGGTAATGGAATGGTACCAACACCTCCCCCAAGCTTAATGTCTTAGCATGTCCTCATGCTAAGCTTGATGTGCTGCCTCTATACTCTGTCCCTGCTTGACCTCTGTTGCCTTCAACAATGCATCTATGTTCTTTTTAGCTTGGGCTTCCTTCTGGATGTGGAGCTCATGCTTCAAACTCTTGTATTTCTCCTTGATGGCTTTCTTTTGGGTATACCACTTGGTTGCCCAGTTACAAATGTCAGCCTGTTCAGCCTTGAGCTCTTTAATTTGCTCCTTCAGCTTTTCATTCTTTTGCTGGGTTTTCTTACTCTGAATTTTCAACATCTCATTCTCCCTTTTTAATAACTTTTTCTAGCATGTTGGCCTCCATCAGTTCTTCTTTTAATCTTTCAATTTGCTTCTCCAACCTCCTTTGTTTCTTAACTGCAGGTGGTGACTCCTTTTGTTGCCTATTATTTCTCTCAACCTCCATTTCGGCTTCTTGTCCATGCTGTGAGTGTGCACTGCTCTCGATGTCCATCTGTGCATGTGCATTGGATTCAGTTTGATCTTCTTGTGGCTGGGTCTTTTGTGCTCTCCTGGATCTTCTTGTATAGGTTGTGAAAATTTTATCCTGCTCCCCTTTCTGGGCAGCCTCTTGTCTCATCTTCCTCGTCCTCACACTGCTATTGGGTGGAGGGACATTGTTTGATTTATGCACATGAATCTCTTCATCAATGTCAAGCATGTATCCTGAGTACTCTTGCTGCTCTTGCTCGTCCTCTCTATCTTTGATTTGATTGGCAACCAGGAACTCCTTCCATGTCTTGCCCCTTTTTTGCACTTCAAATTCAACGAGAATCTTAATTAACCCGAAATGATATAGACTTTTGTCCTCATTACCTTTCTACTTTTGGATAGTCTTCGACATCTTGGTCAATATTTGCAAGAGGAAATATGGTAAACTAATAGTGCACTGCCCCTTTAAATGTAACAGGAATTTAATATGGTACAAATAGACTATGCTATATCGACCCTCGCATGTAACAAACTTTTGGATGATATACACCATCTTGTCCCATGGATGTGTCAACCAGCTCCTTGGGACCCCCTTCTTCCAGTTAACTGATGAAATCCTTGACCTGGACATGAACTGGGTCCATGATTTCTCTTTGAACTGTTTAGTCTTGAAGTACTTCTCTCCTTCTGGGCTGATCCCTAAGGACTGTGCTATAGTGTTTTCTGAGACTCTAAATGAGAAATTACCTATTAGCGCCTTCCCCCTATTGAATGTAAAGGCAAATTGTTTAGTCACTTCCTCGTTGCTTCCATTAAACTTTTCCAAGAAGAGTAACCACTGTTTCTCTCTTAAAATTTCAATGCAGTCATCATGGTATTGAGAGCTATCAAATGTGTTTGGTTCTACTCTATTAGTCATTTTACAGAGAACTCTTGCTCTAACCCTCTTCGTTTATGCTTATTAATCGAACAAGGGTATTTTAGTTTGTTACCTTTTCTTTTCGCTCCACACAACTGACCTGGTGGTGTCCTCTGTTCTTCGCAATCAGCTCCTTCAGTGGCTTGAGTAGTCACTGGATGACTGGCCTTGAATTGTGGCGGAGATAGAATTTTTGTGAGATACTGTGCTTTGCTCTCGTAGCACTTGGAGTTCTCGGCCTCCGTTCTTTTTTTGAAATCACAGCACTTTGAATTTCTAATATGGAACACACTTTCTACAACTAAGAATGAAATAGGATTTAACAACCGACTCGACCCAATTCAATGTAATAATAACAAAGCATATTCATAGTTCAATGACAGAGGAGTAGTTGTACTGGGTTGTGTGAGTACCATAATGAGAACGCCGTGAGCATGTATGAAGTACTGGGGCTGTAATAACGGATAGTCGCTTGCATGAGTCAACTTGGTCGAGCGATCATGTCATAAGTTGGTCGATTAAAAAAAAATCAATGCATGAAACCGTATAACATTTGGCTTCCCAAGTAGTTCACCACTTGTCCCTTGTTCATTAGTTCTTGGCCGACTAAGGAGATGTTGGACCGAGAGTAAAGTTCGATGGCCGATAGGGAGTGAATAACAAGGCTGGGAGGGTGGTGGAATAGAGGATTAGAAATCGTAGGAAAAGTATGGGGATAGGCTAGAGCGTTGGAAGATGGTAGGAATTAGAAATATGACGAGAGTGGTGGATATGTGGGTAAAGTTTTTTGAAATTGATTATAAGCAATTACAATCATCACATTTAGCACTAAAGTAATCTAAGAATTTAAATGTTAAAAATAAAAATGATAACAATACTTTACACTTTTATTGGTTGATAAAGAGTTGAGTTGGCATGCATAGATAGGATTTCTTGTTTAGATATGATGAATCTTTGTTGTCCATAATAGGTCCCCCTGAGATAAATTTGGATGCAACAGGTCCCTCTGAGATCTGGATAATGTTTGTGCAGCCTCTTCGAAATCTGGAAAAGACTATATGTGTGCAGCTTCTTTGATCTTTGATGTTTGATGGAGGCTCGGTGACAAGAAACCTTTGGATCTCTGCTGAACTTTATTGAAGCTTTGCTGAAGTGGCTTGAGGTAGCAGTGTCTAACAGGTCCCTTTTATGTTTGTTGAACAGGTCCCTCTATTGTTGGTGCTGGTATCATGGTCTTCTGAATAGGTCCCACTGCATAGTGCTTAAAACAGGTCCCTCTGATTAAAACAAAGACACAAACAACTTCTTTATTGAAATACTGAAGTGCTGAAACAAACTTCTTTGAGAATTTACAATGGAGGGATAAACTCTTTGAAAATTTGCAGTGAGGAGATGAGATAAAAACAAAAATGCTGATGCTTCTCCCCCATTGAAGTTTTGACTTGTCCTCAAGTCATTATTGAAGCGATAAATCAACAGAAAACAAAAAGAACAAGGAATTATTACCAGCCAAAGAATTGGTTTTCAAGTAAGAATTCTGGGTTAGAGTGTGCCAGAGTCTGGTTTTCACATCTAAGCCATTATTTTTTTTAATTATTA
>APFE031529889.1:93434-112584 GCA_000404065.3 Pinus taeda | reverse complement strand
AAAGATAGAAAAGATAGATCAACGCCTTAGAATTCAGCCTCTTCGAGGGGGCAACCTCTTTTACATTACATAAATGAACAATTCTTCGATGATACAAATAAAAAGGCCTCCTTTCTATATATAGGAGTCTACGGGGTCATAACATAATCAGAGCCAACATAACAATAATAATGTAAGGGCACAATAATAACAATAGTGGGCTTCTATGGGGCACAATAGTAATAATATGGGAAATATGTGGGTACATCAATATAATAAGTGGGTTGTACTAATAACATTAAGGGGTTACACTAGTAGTATAGGGGCCTAACAAACCAGGAAATAATGTAGGACCTCCTCAAACACCACCTATGAAACCCCAAGATGATATTTTGCAGGATTTTGAGGAAGGGATGGCACAGGTCCTCGAAAATTTAAATTCATACATGAAACCTGGAGGATCACTCGATCCTAACCTTATGGAAGCTCAATCCTCAGGAGATTCTAGTCATATAGAAATTCTACCTTCTCCAGAAGCTGTAGATTAGGAAGAGGGAACAAGCACATAAATTATTCATGAATCTGTTAACCAGTCTAGCGACACAGTTATATTAGAGCACACCCCTGAAGAGCACCAACAACCCTTAGATATAGAGGGTATTGACAAACTCATTCTTACAAAGAAGGCACCTCAGAAAAAGCGGGTAGCTGAAACAAAACTAAAGAAACTAAGTAAGAAATACCAAAAGCTCCAAAAGACAGTTAGAAGGCTATGTTGGAAATTGAATGAAACTACAAATATAGAAGCCTAGGCACTACTCCTGAGGTATTCACTGTGGCCACTCAAACAAAAATATGTGAGGGTGGGGTGACTGAAACCTAGACCGAGCCTATTTTTACTCAAACGGTAGCCACCCAAACAAATTTGCATGTAGACTTAATGGATACAACTGTTCAGACGAAGGGTTGGTCCTCCCACAATAAAAGAACTCAAACGGAGGGTTGGTCCTCCCATAATAAAAGAACTCAAACCGAGAGAATACCCTCTCATAGCACAAGCACCCAAATTGGAGAAAAATTCAAGGACACCCCTTCAAGCAGTGATCATATTCTTTGGAAGTTACTAGAGGAACTAGCACAAGCCCAGCTTTCTTTAAAGCAATATAGGGATGAGACATTTCCTCTGCAAAGTTATCAAGAGTTGCAAAAGCAATTTAGAAAATTGATAATAGCAGAGGATGAAACTTTTGCTAGGTTTAGATAGGTGGAAGAAAGGCTAAAGAAGGTAAAGACTAAGCTGGAAAAGGTCATGGATCAAATTGACAACAATTGCTATCTATATTCATATGTCATATCTTGCAGGTCTCCCTCTACGGACTATGCCATGTTTCTATTGGAAAGATACTTATTATTGAACATTAAAGCCATAAAGGTTGGCAAACCAATAGAATTAAAAACAACTGAAGAATTTATAAGTTGTTGTAAAGAACTAGGGTAAAAGTTCAACGACTTCTTTATGAATTTTATTTACATAATTTTTTATTAGAAGAATTGGTAGATAAGAATCCCAGCCCTTTTGTTGGGGACGTCCAGTTTCACGCTTTTATTTCCTTCGCAGTTAATCAACTTAAGTGGTTTAAGGCCAATAACTATTTCCATAGAAAAGAACATGAAATGGATTTATGGGTAAGAAGCGAGCCTACTCACCCTTTGCAACTGTTTATTAAACACAAAAGGCTTATGACACACGAGGGTGTAATTAAGACTTTGGGACCTATACATAAGGAAATTGTGCAAACAAAAAGGGAATATTTCCTCTCCATTCAGGAAAGGTACTTGATTGCATCCAAGATGATATGGAGAATCTCAACTAATAGTGTCAAGAAAAGAGAACCATTTAACTACAGGAACTTCAAAGCTGCTGCAGGCTATTTGGTCATATACAACAATATTATCCTAAGAGAAGGACCATAGTGGTTGGGATGTTGATATAGGAGCCCTATTATTTGGTACCCTCCTAAAGGATATCATTATAACTATGAGTTGCCTGAAGGACAAGAAGAAACAACCTTTGCCAATTTGATACAACAACATGGTTTTAGGCCTTATAAAGAAACAGGTTTTGCAGCTTACTCTCTAACTGCACTACATAGGAACTACTTGTTTTTCATGAGGACATGAAACAAGGTAAGTAGGGGAGTATGTTGGGTCGTACAATGGGTATAAGTTTACTCTAGATTACACTGTCTTTTTCCTTATTTTTATGCATTTGTGCCTTGATATAGTAATATGTTGATAAAACTTCGATGAAAAATGAATAAAATTTCTTTCGATTCGGTTCGATTAAGCAAAGCTAACTTTTATTGTTTTTATGCAGAAATTATAAAAGGGAACAATTGTTGTTCAAAAGATTGAACATCAAATGCTAAACAGAGGAAGAGGAGTACGACTTATGTGGATGGAGCAAGGAATAAATCAAGAGGATCATCACAAGTTGGAATGTTGTCTGATAATAGCATTTAGCTGCGAATTCCTCAGGATCTCCTGATCCTGAGGAATCAAATTTATCTCTTTTACTTCTTGATTATAAAAGGGAACTTCTCGCCCTTTTGGAGGTGGTAATTTTAAGATACGAAGTGTAATCTTGAACAAGATAGCACATTGTAACGACATTTGAATTCGATGATTAATACATGAATTGAGTTGTTGTTCACTTGTTATATTTTGAAGTAGTTAAGCAGTATTCGCTAGCGGCTTGGGCCTGGTCACTGGTGGATTCCACTGTTGTTCCCTAAGTTTTTACTTTTCCTTTATCGCAAGTTTATTTACTCTGCTTTACAGTTTTACATATAGTTTACTTTCATTGGTGTGGAATTCGTGTATGTATTTCATTACTTCTTAATTCTATCAATCGATTTCATTTACCTATGTTGTGGATTGAATTAATTGTTAGGAGACAATTATTTCTAGTTCATTAAAAGATAGAAGTGTTATTGATTGGATTGGATTCTTTATTCCTCTGCAGTAGTTTAGAATCAGCTAGAAGAGCTCTGTTATTTCTACAGTGCACTCAGTTGATGCAATTGTAATTAGAATCTCTTGATTAAGATTGAGTCTTGGTTCTGATTAAGGTTAAGTTTTGACGCTTAGATAGATTATTTTCCATGAAGTTAAAAGCTTGAGATTTATAATTTAATATGTTTACTCTTGTATTAATTTTAATAAATTATCTCAAATCATTACTCTCCATAGCATTTACACATATTGTGTACACTCTCAGAACAGAAAGACGTACCCAGGTTGATGATTAATGTGAGGCAATTAGGAGTTTTTAAAGACACCTTATAGCACCCAACAACTGACCAACTTTTCTTTCTTTATATTATCATTCGTGACTTCCTACACTTCCCATACAACTTTTATCACAAACCAAAACTGGTCTGGATCTTCATTTCCTACTCCCTTTAGCAGTGGAAATTTTATCGCACTTGCCATATTGACTCGCAGTGGTGGCAAAGGTCGTACGGATGAAGATGGGGGTGAAGACTGTGAAATTGGTAGTGGTGTGGGTATGGGTGGTATGTGCAGAATCCTCTACCTTATCAAAGTGATCACACTTCTTGGTGAGACCTTCACGAGCTCTTCGTCATTCCCTCGTGGAGGTGAAATCAAGGGGCTAGTTTCTAGCTCTGCACTACCTTCGTTTCTATAAATTCTCTCACTTCGCGTAGCCCCAAGCATCAATGTATTCGTATAACCCACTTTTCACATAGTAGCATTTTAATCCAAGTGTTCCACCTTACTATAGCTCGCTGAAGTATCTACCGTGAACTCAGTGATGAATTCTCCTATAATTCAATCGAGCTAATGATCAACAGTGCACATGATCTTATCCTCTGATGCTAGCAATCTATGCGCCAGCTCTGGGGTCAACACAATAGGTCTGTTGAGCTTGCACCTTCCTCGGCTATCTGCTAGCTTCGTGATCCACTCGTATAGCTCAGTAGGGAAAGATGTGAAGAAAATTTCATGGATCTCTATGTACAAGTAGCAGTAAAACCACTCTTCTTTTGATAGTGATGGATTCCTAATCTCCTCTACCACGAACTTATGAATCTTCCTATCCAACCAATATTCAATTCATTTCTTAGTTGGATTCCAGTGATACGACATTAGACATCTCTATGTCGATCCTAGCCTCGGAAACAGAACCATTTGTTCACTTGTTGGGGCCTAACCCAGGTTCGGAGTTAATTAGCCAAACAAATCCCTATACTACTTGCCCTTTCGGCAACAGTTCGCAGAGTGAGGATTGAGGTCTCACCCAAAGTAGTATGGGGGGGTGATGGAACCAAGTTTCCGCACCCTTGATATGTCTAAGTGGTTGATTTGATCCAATTATGAGTCTCTTCACACAAGTTACTTCGTGCACTTCTCTGGCCTTCACGCCCTAATATATTCACCTTCACGTAGCCCTAACCAGGGGTTGTGGGGCTTCCACGTTACTGGAGCAACTACCTGCACTATTTCCTTAAGTCACACTCGAGATATTTACCTACCTTCTTATAATAGTTAGTTATCTTCACGTAAACAGATGCCTTGTATTACAGTTACTTATTCAGCACATTCATATGAGTTCGTGCAGTGAATAAATAGTAAACTTGTAGTTCATACCCAATAATATATAAAACAAGAGAAGATACACAAAAATATAGTAAAACTTCTCTTTATTAATTCTTCCAGTAGTTACAGACTCGACTTTCCCTGTGCACTCAGCTGTAGGGGTCCGCGCACTCAGTTGTGGATTACTAGGCCTCTACACACTCAGATGTAGAGCCTTCTCTTACTCTACAACCTAAAGACATGACTTACACTTCGACTCAATGCTTCTTCAATTTCTTCTATATATGGATATCTCCCTTACACTTAGAGCCTCGCTCTATTTATACAATCCCATGGTCTACAGACCATGGGTAGATCTTTCAAACAAAAATTACATTACTAAAACAAGGGTGGACAACCCTGTGACTCTATTATGACTTTGCACTCTGCGCCCAAAAATCGCAAATTATTTACAATGGACTTAGTCAAAACTTGGGCTTTAAGCCCCAAAACATGTCTTGGGGGGATTCCATGCCCAACACAAAAGAAATCAAATTTTGACTTTCTCCTCCTTTGTTCAAATGCTCCAACAAGACCAAGGCCATGTAAATCCACCACCCTCATCTATTTCTACCATCCACGCATCATTCTCAAGTTTTTCTCATTTAGTTTGCTTGATGTCATTAAAAACTACATGAGGGCTCTATTTTGCTACAGGAAACAAAAATACATAAAGAAAAAAAAAATCCATACCTTGAAAACCATGCATCCATTTTCCAATTTGTTTCAGGGGTAGATGCATATGGATGATGGTAAAATGCTCAAGAAATTTCAACAAATTCCAGTGCACAGTTTTTGAGAAATCAACCTCCATCACCTACATCCATTTTTTCATTTTCTCGATATCCGTGCATCAATTAGAAAAGTTGTTATATGGGGAGATGCATATGGATGATGGTAACATGTCCAAGAAATTTGAGCAAATTCTAGTGCACGGTTTCCAAGAAATTGGCCTCCATCACCTTCAGCCACTTTTAGTTTTTTCTCGAGATAGTGCATCCATTGACCAAATCGTTTTTATGGGGAGCTTCATAATGATGATGGCAACATGATAAGGAAGTTTCAGGTCAATCCATTCTACCATTTGGGATATATGCACAAAACAAGTCCGTTTCAGGAGGTTGTCTTGAATTACTACAGGATTTTCCTGTAGTACTACAGGAAGTTATGAAAATCTACATGAAAGGAAATCTGATGGAAAAATTATAATGCAACCCTATTTTTGGATAGGAAAAAAGGACATTGACTTCACCACATCTCAGCTAACACCCATCATTACCATGTCACTCTATGGCCACACCTTCCACTCATTTCAATACCTATTTACCCTCCAATAGAGAAATGACATAAAAATTAAAGAAAAGGGTAGCTACAACAACCTATTTGGAAGTAACAGTAGGCTCTAGGCCTAACCTTCAGCACCATGATTGAAAGATGAGAAGCATAACTACAAGCACAATGAAACTCCTCCAGAGCTTAGGAGCAATAGAGGAAGCCATCACCTTCAGAAAGAAGACAACCCATCAGCAAAATAAGATCAACAAAAAAAAAAGGTAGTCAAGAAGATGTACCTGAGTCATGAGAAGCATAACAACATCAACTCAACAACATCATGCATGTCTCTCCAACAACCATCAGGTAGGTATAGGTATGCAATATTCTTGACCTCTTCTCTTGAGCATATTATAGTTATAAATTTGTTGTCAATGCATGAGAGAATGAGGTTTTGATGTAGGAGAGTGAGGCTTGAAGACAAAAGGCTTCGAATTTATTCCAAAAATACAAAAAAAAATTACAAGCAAAGGAGTGGGATCCTTTAGCTGTCAATTTACAAAGTTCTCTAGATGGTATTTGAGCTAGGATTTAGGGATTGAGTGATTTTATAATCAATTCAAGTTGTTTATATTCAGTTGAGATTTTCGAGGAGAATATAAACCAGATTAGATATTGTCTAAGATTAGGCAGATTCGATCCATTGATTAAGGATCTGATTGCGAGAATGAAATGGTATTTATGTAAGTTTTGAATCATTGTAAAGGGATTTTGACTGATTTGGCTCAATTTGTCCATATAATATTAAGTTACATAAATTGTATCTCTATGTATTTTTGTGTTTAATTGGTCAATCTCGGAGCCGTTACACCCCTCTGAAATATCTTTGTGTTCTATTGATTTGCAGTTTGGATTTTGAATTAGAGTGTGTAAAGTCTATATTATTTGATAGATCTCATGTTTCTGTGTTTTTAGATAATTTGTTTATGTTCTAAAAATAGTGGAGAATAAAGTTTGAGACAAGTTAAAATGTAGCAGAAGTGTTAAGTTTGACAGAATAGAGAACAAAAACCCTAAAAAAATTGTGTTAATGCAAAGGAATCTAGAACCGTCCAATCTATAGATCTAATAGATCTAACGGTCATCGCACAAAAATAAGCCCATGCATTAGTCAAGGAAGAAAAGAGGTTTTATAAGTGTAGTTGGTTATCGGGTGGAAAAAATGTGGTAAGCTGTCTTTAGAAATTCTAAGTGATCCCATTGATCGACTAACACGTAGCACTCAGTGGAGAGGAAAACCACTTTATCGGGTGGATGAACATTGCGCAAGATTCCCGTATGATATCGCTGTTAACTGTTGGATCAAATGTGCCTTGATCAACGGTGGAGGATTTTTGATTAGTTTTGTTGATCGGGGAACCAACAACCATCACATTAGAAGGTAAGATCAATGACGGAGTGTTAGTGTGAAATATTTAAGGAAAAGGCAGATGAGATAAGGAATTAACCAAAAATTTAAACTCCTTTTTAATTCCGTGGAAATTAAAAGGTTATCATATTGTGGTTAAAATTAAGCAGTTCGGCTAATTAAGTAGAATAGCCAAGTTTGGAGGTATATGATTGATACTCCAAAGGAAAAAAAAGAAGAATTTCCCCCTAAACTTGCATAAATCATTTCTGGATTTGAACAATTGTCCATTACACCTGCACCCGGGCCACCATTTGTGGTATCAAAGTAGCCTACTAACACTGAACAATATCTCAAGGATCAGAAAAGGAAATCCAACATGGCTTTCAGAGTTGGAAGAAGAGGTGGTGGTTGAAGAAGAGGATGACCAGCTGCAAATGCTGAAGTGTTGGAAGCTATGCCACATATGCAAGCTAGATTGGAAGATATAGAAATGGAGAGAGATGCAGATGCTGGAGATGTCAGTGAACCTGAAGCTGAAGTTGTAGAAGAATAACCTACATATGTAACTCCTAAAATGAGATTCTTTAAGTTAGTATTGATATTCACATCCAAGCCTAGACTTTAAGTTTCAATCTACACAGGAAGCTTAAGCCCTTAGGAATTGTTAGACTGGATAAATGATATGGATAAATTATTTGATTATGAAGAAACAAAAGAAGGAAATAAGTTGAAGTTTGTTGTCACAAAACTGAAGGGACATGCAACACTTTGGTGGGATGGAGTGCAGACAGAAGGAATAAGACTTGGCAAACAACCAATTAAAAATTGGAATAGGATGGTGGCAAAACTGAAAAGTAATTTTTTGCCAAGTGACTATCAACAACAATTATTTAGATAGATGCAGAATCTTAGTCAGAGGCCTATGATAGTAAAGGAATACAAAGAGGAATTTTACAAAGTGAGTATAAGAGCAAGACAAATCCAAGATACAGATGAGAATGTTGAAATATATGTGAATGGTCTCAGAATGGAGATCCAAGATGAGATACGAATACTATCTCCTAAAATAGCAGAAGAGGCTTATCAGATCGTATTAAAGGCTGAAGAAAAACTCATGAGGAAGCTGTTTGCCAAAAATAGAGGTACTTTCCGAGGAAGGGGGAGTTAAGGTGGTGGAGGAAGACCTACAACACTTAGAGATAGAGCTAGCAGCAACTCAAGTCAACATGCACCCACAGGAGGTGATGCAAGCGGTAGAGGGATTTTTTCCAGAGGAAGAGGAGGAAGAGGTAGACGAAGAGAAATCATGTGTTACAAATGTAACAAGCTGGGACACAGAGCTTATGAGTGCCCAGAAAATATAGGAATGAATCAAAGGAATACAATTGTTGCAAAAATTGAAGATGAAGCAACAAAGGTAGTAGAATAAGAGAATGTGCTAGAGAAAGGGGAAAATTTGGTAGTCAACAAAATTTTGTTAAAACCAGCTAAGGAAATTGTTGAACTAGCACAGAGAAAAACCTTGTTCAGGACATGTGTAAGGTTCAAGGGAAGTGTTGTGAGATGATAATAGATAGTGGTAGTACAGATAATTTGGTCTCCACAGAAGTGGTGGAGAAGTTGAAATTGAAAACAAAGAAACATCCAACACCTTACAAGGTGTCATGGCTTCAAAAGGGATATTAGTTGGTAGTGAATGAGCAATGTGAAGTGGAGTAGAAGTTGGGTAAATACAGAGACAAAATTCAATGTTATTTGATGTCTATGGATGTGTGTCACATATTTTTGGGTAGACCTTGGCAATATGACAAAGCAGCTTTGCATGATGGAAAGAAGAACATATACAAATTTAGCAAACATGGTGTCAATCATACATTACTGCCAATAGAAGAAGAGGTTACATCAAACAAACTTGATCCAAAGACCCTTTTGCTAGGTGGAAAGGAGTACCTGCAACAAATGGAAGAAGATGAGGTAAGTTTTGCATTGGTTTTCAAACCCAAGGTAATAATTACTTCCACAAAAGTTTATGATTTACCAATTTAAATTCAAGAGATGTTGGACAATTATTGTGATATCATTGTAGATGATTTTCCTGATGAGTTACCACCCATTAGAAAAATTACTCATCATATAGATTTGATTCCAGAAGCAAACCTACCTAATAAAGCATCTTACACAATGACTCCCACAGAGAATGAAGATATGACGAAATAGGTTCAAGAACTGTTAGACAAGGGACTGATTATAGACAAGGGACTGATTAGAGCGAGTTTAAGTCCTTGTGTAGTTCCAACAACGTTGAACCCAAAGAAAGATGGAGGCTGGAGAATGTGCACTGATTCAAGAGAAATCAATAAGATAACAATCAGGTAGAGATTTCCTTTACCTAGAATCAAATATTTGATGGATTGTTTGAGTGGAGCTAGATATTTTACAAATTTAGATTTAAAAAGTGGTTATCATCAAATAAGAATTAGAGAGGGAGATGAGTGGAAAACTTCTTTTAAAACCAATGAAGGATTATATGAGTGGACGGTAATGCCTTTTGGATTGTCGAATGCCCCTAGTACATTTATGAGACTTATGAATGAAGTTCTGAAGGAATTTATTGGCAAATTTGTAATAGTATATATGTATGATATATTAGTTTACATCAGATCTAAGGAGGAGCGTCTAATACATCTGAATTATGTCTTACAAAGACTACAACAAAAATGTTACCAATAAGTTTAAAGAAATGTTCATTCATGAAGGAGGAGTTGGTATATTTGGGCTTTGTTATTTCTGCTAAGGGATTAAAGATGGATCTAGAGAAGATAAAATCAATCATAGAGTGGCCTTCACCAAGAAGTGTCTTTGAGGTAAGAAGTTTACACGGTCTTGCTAGTTTTTACAGGAAATTCATAAGGAATTTTTGTAATATTAATGCTTCAATTATTGACACAATAAATAAATACATACAACCATCTAAATGGACTGTTGCAGTGGAAAAGAACTTCCAGCTACTGAAGAGAAAGATTACTAAGATGCCCATTTTGATTTTACCCAATTTTAATAAACCTTTTCAAGTGAAGTGTGATGCCAATGGAGAAGCCATTGGAGCTATTTTGAGTTAGGAGGACAAGCCTGTAGCTTACTTTAGTGAAAAGTTGAATGAGTCAAAGAAGAAATATTCTTCTTATGACAGAGAGTTTTATGCAGTGGTGCAATCTTTGAAAAAGTGGATACATTACTTGATGTCCAAGGATTCCACACTGTATTCAAATAACCATGAATTACAGTACATTATGCAACAACCAAAGCTTAACCAGAAGCATGCAAAATGGGTAGAATACTTTCAAAGTTTTAATGTTGTGTTAAAACATATAACTGGTGAATCAAACAAAGTAGTAGATGCCTTAAGTAGAAAAAGCATTCTAGTTCAAGAAAGTCAAATTCAAGTGTTGGGTTTTGATTTTCTTAAAGAGTTATATGAGAAAGATCTAGATTTTAAAGAGGCATTTGAAGCTTGTAGAAATCCTGTTTTGTTAGACAGAAGCAAGTGGCTGGATTATTTCCTGCAAGAGGGACTGTTGTTTAAAATAAATCAGCTGCGCATACCAAATTATTCTATGAGAGCAAATTTGATCAAGGAGAAACATAGTGGTGGAATGGGAGGACATTTTTGTGCAGACGAGACATATGAATAGTTGAACCAGTTTTCCTTTTTGCCAAAGATGAGAGCTGAAGTGGAAAAGTATGTGAAAAATTGTAAAGTCTCTCAGTATTCAAAGGGAAGGAGTCAAAACACAACTTTTTATGTTCCATTACCTATTCCAGATAGGCCTTGGGATATGGTAAGTGTGGACTTTGTTTTGGGTTTACCGAAAACTCAAAGGGGACATGATTCAATTTATGTAGTAGTTGACAGAGTTTCAAAAATGGCACATTTTATTCCATGTTATAAAACCAGTGATGCTACTCACATTGCTAATTTGTTTTTTAAGGAAATTGTAAGATTGCATGGGTTACCTAAGAGCATTGTTTCAGACAGAGACACCAGATTTGTTGGACGTTTCTGGAGTACATTGTGGAAGAAACTTGGAACTAAACTGAGTTTCAGTTCTACTTATCATCCTCAAACTAATGGACAAGCTGAAGTTGTAAACAGAAGCTTGGGTAATCTTCTGAGAAGTCTTATAGGTGAACATCCAAAATAGTGGGATCAAGTATTGGCATAGGCTAAATATGCTTATAATGATTCTCCTAATAGGACTACAGGGCAGAGTCCGTTCCATATAGTTTATGGAATGCACCCAAGGGGAGTGTCTGAATTGAGAGACTTGGGAAAAGCTGAAATGAGAAGTGCTAAAGGAGAAGATTTTGCTACAGAAGCTCAAGCAATACATGAAGAGGTAAAACAAAAATTACAAGATAGCAACATAAAATACAAGAGCAGAGAAAATTTGAAGAAGAGAGAAGTTAATTTTGAAGTTGGAGATTTGGTTTTAGCACACGTCAGGAAGGAAAGATTTCCAAAAAGGGAGTATAACAAACTAAGGTTTAAGAAAATTGGACCATGCAAAGTCTTGAGGAAATTTTCTGCAAATGCATATGAAATTGAATTACCCCTTGATATTGGAATATCTCCAATTTTCAATGTTGTTGATTTGTATAGGTATGAAAGTGAAAATGCAGATGACACAACAGAGGATCAAGAAGAACAAGAGATTGATTGCGTAAAACAGTTACCTATAGAAAACAAATTGAAGCCAAAGAGGATTTTGGACAAGAAATTGTTGAAGAAGACAAGAGGACAAGAGTATTTTCAGTATCTAGTCAAATGGAAGGATCAACCAATTGTTGCAGCTACTTCGATGACAGATGCCATGCTACAGAAGTTGGGTAGTTTTGTAGAAGTGCTCATGGACAGGAGCCCATGAAGAATTTTGTCCTCAAGAGTCTGTTGCAGGAGCATGAGGCTTGAAGACAAAAGGCTTCAAATTTATTCCAAAAATACAAAAAAAGTTTACAAGCAAGGGAGTGGGATCCTTTAGCTGTCAATTTACAAAGTTCTCTAGATGGAATTTGAGCTAGGATTTAGAGATTGAGTGATTTTATAATTAACTGAAGCTGTTTAGATTCAATTGAGATTCTCGAGGAGAATATCAAATAGATTAGATATTGTCTAAGATTAGGCGGATTCGATCCATTGATTAAGGATCTGATTGTGAGAGTGAAATGGTATTTATGTAAGTTTTGAATGATTGTAAAGGGCTTTGGACTGATTTGGCTTGATTTGGCCATATAAGATTAAGTTATGGAAATTGTATCTCTGTGTATTTTTTTTGTATAATTGGTCAATCCCGTAGGCGTTACATCCCTCCAAAATATCTCTGAGTTCTGTTGATTTGCAATTTGGCTTTTGAATTAGAATGTGTAAAGTATATATTATCTGATAAATCGTGTGTTTCCGTGTTTTGAGTTAATTTGGTTATGTTCTAAAAATAGTGAAGAATAAGGTTTCAGACAAGTTAAAATGTAGCGGAAGTGTTAAGTGTGACAGAAAAGAGAACAGAAACCCTAACAAATTTGTGTTAACCCAAAGGAGTCTAGAACCGTCCGATCTATAGATCCAATAGATCTAACGGTCATCACACACCAATAAGCTTGTGCATTAGTCAAGGAAGAAAAGTGGTTTTATCAGTGTAGCTAGTTATTGGGTGGAGAAAATGTGGTAAGATGTCTTTAGAAATTTTTAAGCGATCCCATTGATCAACCGACATGTAGCACCTGGTGGAGAGAGAAAACCACTTTATCGGGTGGGTAAACATTGCGCAAGATTCCCATTCGATATCGCTATTAACTGTTGGATCAAATGTGCCTTAATCAATGATGGAGGATTTCCAATTAGTTTTGTTGATCGAGGAACCAACAACCATCATATTATAAGGTAAGATCAACGGCGAAGAGTTAGTGTGAAATATTTAGGGAAAAGGAGGATGCGATAAGGAATTAACCAAAAATTTAAACTCCTTTTTAATTCCGTGGAAATTAAAAGGTTATCATATTGTGGTTAAAGTTAAGTAGTTCGGCTAATTAAGCAAAATAGCCAATTTTGGAGGTAGATGACTGATACTCCAAAGGAAAAACAAGAATAAGTTCCCCCCTAAACTTCGACAAATCATTTATGGATTTGAACGATTGTCCATTACACCTGCACCCTGGCCACTAGGTTTTATAAGCTAAGGATGGGTCAACAGTCTCAGCCGCCTTCAACTAGTTAATTGTAGCTCACTCCTTCATTCATGCAATGTTGAAAAGTGAAATTATGAAGGGTGATGATTTCAAGGAATGAGGACAACAGTTAAGCGAATAAAATTTTTTGGAGGCCAAGTCACCACAGCACTCCAAGCCCTCCATCCACTTCATATTCACTATCTTTCAATCATTCACCCATCCCATGTCATAATTTCAAGAGCAAACCCTATCTAACCCTGAAAATTTCCTGAAAAAACAAGTAGAGAATCCTCTCCATTTTTACAGACCTATATAATTTCTCATCATTCCCATACAGTTAGAAGACTTTGAAGGAAGAAGGAATGACTACTACGGGAAGGTATAATGTTGCTACAAGAAGGAAGAAAGAAATTTTTTTTGCTAAAACCCAAAATTAAAATTCCTAAGAGAGACCTAATCAAAATAGAGAACTACAAGGCCATTAGGCAATCACCTAAGCCAAAAAATAGAAGAAGAAGGCAACACAAATAAATAAGGCATTCACCATCAAAATAGAACTCAAACTACAGTGATGAAAAGAGGTTTTCCAAGAGGTTTCCAATCTCTTTCTAGCTTCTGTCCAGGGCCTACAAATGGGAGAAAAGCATGGGAGTCAAGTTGAGGTCTTGCCTTAACCTTAGACTATCATTTATACACAAAATTGGTTTCATGTAGTTTTAACAGGGTTTCCTGTAGTTTTGAGAGGAATTACTACAGGATGTCCTAGTTCTCATATAAAGGAATTTTAAATGTTTTAGAGGTGTCCAAATGGTGGAACAAGGTAGCAAAACATTGATAAGGATTTTGAAGACCTTGCCAAACTTAAAAATATTCAAGAACCCATCTTGAATAAGGGGAAGAAATCAAGCTAATGGCCTCAAGAAACAATGATTTTTCTATGGACAAATAGATTTTTGGGGTTGTTCTTGCAGAACTTATAACCAATATTTTTAAGAGAAAGGACTCATGGGTGCACAAGAGAGAGGCCACCAGGGCCATGAATGAGGCACAATGAGGTCAATACGTTGCTGAGAGGATGAGCAACACTTTCAGCAGTGGGTATGATGGGCCTCTAAATTAGACATAAATTAAGGCCCATGCCTCTAAATTAAACATAAATTAAGGCATGTGACCATCCTTCAGCACATTAAACCTCTCATTTTGCATTAGATAATGTATTTTTAACTTTAATATATTCATTAGGAAGGTATAGGAATAATTGCATATTTGTGCCTAATATTATTCATGTTTGTCAAATATTATGAGAATATTGGGCAAATTATGAAGATTTAGAAGAGGAGATAATTTAGGGACTTGCTCCCTACTACAGAAGGATCAATATTAAATAATAAATCAAAAAGATATTATCAAATTATGGCACAAATTGTGGAATTCCAATGATTGAGAAAATCTAGGAATGTGTTCCCTACCATTTAATGCAGATTCCTAGTATTGGGAATGAGATCCACTAATCAAGGGATTTTAGTGGGGAAAGCTTCCTCCTTTCATGGGGAATGATTCCTAATAATTTTGTATAAGTACACAGTCAAATTTTCCTCAAGGGGGAGATTTTCATTAGTGTTCTTGTGGAGAGAACTCATATTTCTGCAGCTCCATTGTACTGTCTTGCAAGGATGTCATTGTATTGATGAAAATAATGAGGATTGGTATCATGTTCAGCACCTAAATCTTGTTATCCTCCATAGGTCTCTGAGTTTCATTGGGCTTGTCCATCCCAGAAGCCTTAGATTCCTTTTGTATCATTTTCTTTCATTCTTTTCACTTCTTATTCACATGCATCTCTTGTTTTTATTTCTTTCTATTTCTGCGTTTAGTATTAATGATTTCTTGTTGTAGGATTGGTTTAGATGGTTGATGTAAGTTCTTTTGGAGGATCAAAAGAATTATTTCATCCCTGGAAAAGATATGGAAGGTCATAGTAATGATTGAGCTACTTGGATTAGTCTTCTTATTCCCAAATCTAAATTTCTGGAACTCCTTTGTGGCAACTAGCAGTAAAGTTCTGCTATTTTTTAGAGCATGTTAATGAGCTTCAATCAATTTGATTCCACTTGTATTACATCAAAAAAGCGTTATCTTTAATAATAATAATAAAAAATACCCCATTGCATTTTCACTTGAATAGGTTAGGAATTTGATAGATTTACTAACTCACTATTTCTCAATTTTTTTATTTTTAGACTAGTAATTTTCTACTATTTTTTTAGCATGGGTTAATAGAGGTATTTTTGAGTGATTCCATTTGGAATGGATACCTACGATATCCTAGTCAATAAAAAAATTCGCATTCAATTTGGATTTTATTTGCTGGGACATTCGATGAATTATAATTTCGTATAGTAAATTTGTCACATCCTGTAGTAAAACATGGGATTCAGTAGGAGAACTAGTACATCTTGTAGGAAATTATGTAACAGATTGTTTTAGCTTAAATCATCACAAGTGATAAATAGGGTCAAGTTAGGTTTCTTTTACATTCAGTTCATGATCTTTATGTAATTAGAATATGTTTCTTTCCTTGTACTTTATTTCTTGCAATAGGTTAAGGTTTCCATTTCGAGCATTTCATTTTCTACATCTAGTTTAGGATTGTGTTTCAGTACACGCACGCCATTACATCTTGACAGCAAAGGAAGGACACATTGTATGTTGTACATATAGTGTCGATACCTCTTAAGTTTGTACGAACCCCTTGTTTATAATTAATAGTAGGTAGCCTAGGGAGTTGGAGCATTCTTGCTGCAATACCGAGGCTCATCAATATACCAACATTATAGACCCAAAGTTTATACCATATGATGACTTAGTACAAACTCCTTGTTCTATAATTGTTCTTCATTTAGGCCACATTCTATATTCAATGTTATTTCTTGTCCTCTCTGTGAATCCTTTTTAATAGTCTTCACCTTGTACATGATCGCTCCAGCTGTCCTACAAGACATTGGGATATTTCTTGATCCCATAACTAAGTTGGCTAATGCGTAATAATGGTCCTTTGAAATATATTCCCCCTGAACTATTCCACCCTATCATTCCTCTATCTCCTGCCAAAATATTTATAACCTCCTTCCTTCCATGACATCCTTTGTCAACTCCATCCTATTACAAAATCATAACCACTTAATATTTCCTAGCATGTGCCTCCTCTCCTCAGGTGCCATTACCTCCTCCCTACAAAATGTCCATCTATGTTGTGATTTACCTCCTGTACTATCCCTATTTTACACATAATCCATACCTTCCACATTTATCAATCCTCCTATGTGGCCCCATACTTTACCAATATTAACCAAAAACAAATTGGGTTTCAACAATCAACATATCTCCTTCATATCTCTATAATAATATTTTCTCATATCACAGATAACAAGGCCCAAAGAGGCCATTTTCATACACAGGAACTGAGGCCCATTAGGGCGTTGTTACACCACAAGACTAAGGCCAATTAGGGTGATGTTAGACCACATGAATGAGTCCCATCAGTGCATTGTTACACCACAATACTAAGGTACAATTCTGCAAACCCATAGGATTGAATGATCATTATATCACTACTAATTAATTACACGTCTTGGTGCACATTTATTTGAGGCACACAAATCAATGATTCTCATGTATTTTAAATATTACATTAAAATTAGTTACAAAGATAATTGTCAAAACTTCCATATCCAATTAAATATTCATAACTAAAAGGTATTTTAAAACATTACAAAATATTTTTATTTACTTATGAGAGGTAATATGACTTGTGGAACATTGACTTCGAGAATTGATGTTTGGTTCTGTTATCACCTAGTAATTTCCCAAGGTTAAAAAAAGAGATCATCGGGATAACCACTAACCACTTTTGGAGATCAGGACCTAGCCTTCCTGATGCTCAGAGAGGGCTCTCTCTATATGATTTAGCTTTGTTTGATAGGATTTTAGGCTAGTTATGAAAGTTCAGGGGGGTTTTTGATTTGTATTGAAGATTGCGTGGTGGGGTTCTTTAAACAGATGGATAGAATGATGTCTCTAGAGCATTGGGCATATGGAGTCAAAATAAGGGTAGTAGAATTGGATCAACTCAATAAAGGGAATGTTCAAAGGGCAAGATAGCAAAGTAGAGTGCAAGTCTTTAGGCCATAGGGGTGAAATGGTTTTAACCAGGGTGTGAGAGCAATTGAGAATTTTTAGACCAGGATCCAAACAAGGAATAAAGGGTAATCGAAAACAAAGGGAAATTAAGAATCCTTTGCTATAGATTATAAAGAAACAACCTAAACTAAGGAGAAATTAAGAATTCCTGAACTTAGATTATCTGTAGAAAACATGTATTTGCCTAACTATTATAACAGAGTATAATTAAGCAAATTCTGATATAATACTTCGGTTATGGCATTCAGATTCAAATAAACATTATGGAAACTTTAAGAAATATAACAACAATGTGAGAAAATACTTGTCTACACTTTGCTCTACACATGAATCCTTTGAAATATCTGGTCTTTATTCATCAATCTAGCTTTCTAGCTCAGTCAATGCCCCAATGGCTTTACAATATTTCGATCAAGAAGTCTATAGAAATGCCTAAGAATCCACCATACATACTTTGAATTGTGAATTATTTATACTAAGGTTTTATTAGAAATATCTCAAACTAACTTGAGATTTAATATAGGAAATACAAATATCTTCTCGCAGGAAGACAGAGACAGCTAGTGAACTTCTTTCATGCTGTCCCATTTATTTTAGTATTGTCGTCTTTTATGGTTTTTTTTTAGCTCTTTATGTTCTTTGCTATTTGAATTATCATGTTGGAGGCTTTATTTACTTCTGGCTTTCATTTGATACTCTCTGACTCTGATACTCTTTCACTCTGATGACCTGTCTTTATCCTTCACTATGTTTTCTCCTTTACTGCACAATTTAACCTTTTACTGTGTGTTTCAATAGTAAATTATTCTTTTATGTGTATCAGCATCGAGAAGTGGATATTGAATATATTTCATTTGTTTGTCTTCTAACTGCATCTTTAGTCTCGTTCCTCTATTTCTATTGTCCATGTCTTAGTATGAACGTTTTCTTCTCGGGTCTGTGTGATTGTTTTCATCTTTGTTCCTTGTATAAGGGTTTTCTTCTTCTGAATATAGGATTTTAACAAGTTTCTTATCGAATCTTGGAGTAAACAAGTTCTGCGACTAGTATCAGAGCTGTTTATCCAAGCTCTGGTATTTAGCAGATTACCTGCACAATTCAACAATTATTAAGAAAACATTGGTCTGCATGGAAGGTGATTGATGGCTTTCTAGCATAGAGATGCCTAGGGAAGGGGTTGTGGTAGTGCTTTGGACATAAATGGAGGTGGAATGGCATCGCAGAGGTTCAGGGTGGCGCAGAAGGGTTTAACGAGTTTATACTGTGAAATGGATGAAAGGCACGAAAAAAAAAAATTTGAAGGTTTAAAGTCTTAATGGGTAACTTTTTGAATATGGAAAAAAAATTCATATTTATTTATGGTTAAATAAATTTATTAATTAAATTAAAAAATTAAATTAAAAA